>JAWQRJ010003294.1:0-12265 GCA_033557515.1 Diorygopyx duplodentatus | reverse complement strand
TATACGACTGATGGCTTTGTTCGTAAGAAAACGGGCGGATAAAAAAGTTCTTTTGTAAAAATCGATAGGGGTTGTTCGTTTCAACCCTTTGCGATGACCAGGTGCGAATGAGAAAATCATATTAAAAGGTTGTTCTAAAAGTACAAGGTACACAAAAAAAATTAAACGTAGGCAGTGTCGTTCACAAGAATAACCCCAAAAACTATATTTTTGACCAACCCTTTAAATGCCTCTAACTTGGTAGGGGAGGCCTAAATTAAAAAAAAATATATAAAATCAATTGTACAATATGCCCTTGCAGTATTTGCGCATAATTTCTGGACACCCTGTATATATATATTCTCGGTTTCCTTTCCCATAGATTCTTCAACTATTTTAGTGTTAGTTATCAGGATCCTCCTCATTAGCTCTATCATACAAACTAAAATAGTTAATTATTGCCTGTTAGTAACACTTAGTCGATAATTCATCGGCGCTTTTGTCGATAGATGGACCATCACTAATCACAGGACATACCAGCCGTCTCGTCGCCTTTAGCAACAACAAGGGGATCTAGGACGGCGGTGAAGTAGGAGTTTCAAGTCCCACATGCCGATCGGCACTAAATTACGGGAATACGCGATACCAGCAGAAATTAATACGAGGTCGGCGACATCTCGCTGCGACATCCAACTACCGGCATACCGGCCTCCAACAAAAATCGGGAGCACTAACAGGTGTCCACATGCGAGAGGCGAGACGGAGACGGAGCGGATATTCATATGCATTGTGGGAATTCCACAATACGATAATGATGCCGACGGTAATTAATTGTCACGTGTTTTTTTTTATTTTCCGTCCGATCGCGGCGCCCATCTCCGCGGTCCGTGTACTTTATGAACGCTCCGGTTTAATTGGTGCTAATTCCTCGCGTTCCCAGGGGTTGGTAGAACTCGTCCGAGCGCTCGCAAATCGCCAATTAATGGAGGAAACTGAAATCAAACGAACGGACGGAGACGAGACGGTGGAAAGGCGAGGTCGACGGAGAAGACGAAAAAAAAGTCGCGGATAATAGTTTAATTACAAATCGGCCGCGAGAGTCGCGTAAAAAGATGGGAATTATGACGTGAAGCGACTTACTTTCCCAGGGATACGCGACGCGAACCTCAGCCGTAATTGCCCGTTTGACCGTCGCGTCGCGAATAACCAGTACCGATTTCTGTACGGGTACCAGTTTTATTTTACGGTGTCAGTAGAGAACGTTTTTCGATTTACTGGCCGCTATTGTTCGCGCTAATGATGGTTTGCTTTGATTCGATTTAATTCCGTAACTGGTTTTTGTACCTCTGCAACATTGTAAGTTGTCAGTAAGTGTTAATGTATACGTTACATTTTCTCTTAATAAATGTTCGACGCACTTCTTGGCGACATACGTGTTTCGCTTTGTAATGAACTTGTCATTTCTTCTGCCTATTGAGTATTAAGGACTCAATTTGTTGATTTAAAAAGACTTTAATACATTTGTACAGCGTCGGTTTGTATTTTCTGTAATTAGTTGTAGTAGTAGAAGTAGTGATATTTATTGCGTTAATATAATACATTTATTCCACACATGGTATTGGGTTCAGCAGCTTCTAGCCTAGGTTTTCCATTATAATCGCTCCTTTTTCTTCGTCCAGTGGTATACCCCGTTATTTAATGGTTCAATCATCGTTCCCTAGTACCCTTGTATCGCACAAATGTTCGTCTACTACAATTATAATTTTTTTACGACAATCTATGACTAACTGCCTTTCTATGTTCATTCGCAATGTCACCTACAGTTGTTGTTCTACGAGGAAACAAACTGTAGTAGCAATGTGAAATATAATAGATTGAATAAAGGTCATTTAGCATTTAGATGTCTGAGCAACCTTATCAGTCTGGTTTTCGTCCAGGGTTCAGTTGTGAAACTGCTCTCCTGGATGTCACTGACGACATTGTTAAAGCTATGGGCATTAAACAAGTAACTGTTGTGGTTTTGCTCGACTTTTCGAAGGCATTTGACAGATTAAACCGTGGTATGCTTTTGGCTGTGCTGCATTATGGGTCTCTCAGATGCTGCGGTCAGGCTGTTCCAGAGTTATTTACATAACCGTAAACAAATTTTGAATCTTAATGGTGTAAATTCTTAGGTAGCTGCAGTTATATCTGGGGTACCCCAGGCATCTGTATTGGGACCTCTTCTCTATTTAATTTCCATGGTTGGTTTGGGAGGTGTTTTGAATCACTGCATCCCCTACATGTATGCTGATGATACTCAGCTTTGTTATTCATTTAACTTAACTCAGTTTGATTTGGCTGAGGAATATATCAATGCAGACTTGCGAAACCTCATTAGCTTTGCAAATATGCTTTCCCTTGGTATTAACGCTTCCAAATCGACAGTTATGGTCTTTGGAAATGGTGGTGCATTGCATTACGTGAAAACTAACATGAGTAAATGGTCGAGGGAACCAGGCTGGATTTTGTGGGTGGTGCCAGGAATCTCGGTGTTGTCCTGGAGGAGAACCTCATATTCAGGAAGCATGCTGGTTCCCTTCTTCAGAGAGCATATTCTACATTAAAATTATTATTTTGCAACAGACATCTCTTTGGTCATAAATTAAAAGTCCGTTTATGTGATGCTCTAGTTATGTCAATTTTTAACTATGACGATATTGTTTATAGTTCTTGCTTGGATAGCATTGACACGAGTAAAATACAAAAAGTGCAAAATACATGTTTGCGCTTTATTTATGGAATTAGGAGGAGGGAGTGAATATGTTATGAATATGTATTATGTCTGTACCATAGAATACTAATTCACAAATGCCCACCTTATTTGTACAACAAAATATCGTTTCGAATTGATATTTACAATATTAATGTTAGGCAGAGGCATGTTTTAACTATACCTCGCCACAGAATGGAAATGTTAAATGTTGTAAATGGTATTATTCTTACTGCGTGCCTAAATTTTATAATAATTTACCGAATTATATTAAGATGCTGGGTGTGGATGGATTTAAGTTAAAGCTTAAGGCATATTTGTTACAGGGGCAAATGTTTCAAAGAGTCGATGAGCAATGTTTTAATGATTTCATGAAATTAGTCCAAATTTCCTTTTTCTCTTTCTTCTTTTTTTCTTTCCATTTCTTGTATACTCTAGTATATTGTGATTCCCCTCCCGCTCTCATTCCCATCTCCTTTTCTGTCCTTTCTTCCTTTTCCTTTTCTTTTCCTATTTTCTTCTTTTCTTTAGAGGATCGATGAAAAACAGCTCAATCAATTTTGTTGGTTGAGCTGACTCCATCCCTTTTGGTATGTTTTTTTATTATTATTTTTTTAAAATTTTTTCTGTTACAGATCAATACATATTGTTATTACTATTATTTCCCCAGCCCAACATTGAAATTTTAAAAACATTTTGCTGTCATTGAATTGTACCCTATTTGTACCCGTTTGTACCCGTTTGTAAATTCCACTAATGGACAATGGAATTTTAAAACCTTCTCGATGCCAACGAATTTTACCCCTTTGTACTCATTTGTACCCCACATTAAAAGACTTGTACCTCCACCGTTTTTTAGATATATAGATTTCTTTTTCGAGGGGCCAGGGAAATGCAAATTCCGATAATGGAAATTTAAAAGTACCGCACAAATTGAAAAATTTGTACTCCCAAAATTTTCGGTGTATATCGATTTTTTCCGATAGCGACGTTGGAATATTGGGAGTAGTAATGAGAGTGAGAGTAGTAATTGTGCACCTAGTAAGCTATACTCTTGTCGTTTGTACTCCTAGAGACCCGAAGAGTAATTCGGCAATGTTTGTAGACATTAAAACATGGCCAATACCATTCGATAACGCGTCGTTTGTACCCCCAGGAAACTAACCTTTTCAATTTCCCTTTTACGTTCAACCCAAATTTTTGTATCAAAACACGTTTAGTTTGGGTACCGAAAACATTTAATTGATACATATTGATTAATAAATTGATTAATATATACATTGTTTCCATAAATAAAAAAAATAGATTTAACACAAGTACACAAAACAAGTACAATTCGATGGCACCAAGAAACTTTTAAAATTCCAATGTATTGTACGGAGGCTGGCATTTCCCTGCTCCCTCTAAAAAGAAATCGGTATATCTCGAAAACGGTGGAAGTTGCAAACCGTTAACTTAAGGTACAAATAGTTGAGGAAAGAGTACAAATCGATGGTATCAAGAAAGTTTTCAAATTTCCTCGTCCGTGCCTGTTTTTTTAAAATTCAAAAAATTAATATATCTCCAAAACAGTGGGGGTGCAAAACAAAATTTGTGGTACAAATGCGTACAAAAATACTATAATTCGATGGTATCAAGAATGTTTTAGAATTTCCATGTCAATGACCATTGTTTCCCATGACATTTTTTTTTTAAATTCGAAAAATTCAATATATCTCCAAACCAGTGGTGGTACAAAACTTTTAATTTGTGCGCAAGTGTAAAAAGAGTACAATTCTATTACATCAAGAAAGTTTCAAAATGTTCTTGCCCGTGACTGGAATTTCAGTTTTTCAAAATTAAAAAAATCTACATAATTCGAAAACGGTAGGGGTATAAATCTTTTAATTTGGGGTGCAAATAGCGAAAAGAGTACAGTGCGCTGGTATCAAGAAAATTTTAAAATTCCATCGTCCGTAGCTGGAATTTCATTTTCTTAAAAATAAAAAAAATCGATACATCTCGAAAACGGTGGTAGTGCAGAATTTTTAATTTGGGGTACAAACGGGTACATAACACATATAACTTGATGGCATCAACAAACTTTTAAAATTGCATTATCGGAGTTGGAATTTGCTTAGCCCCTCCGAGAAAGAACTCGATATATTTCGAAATCGGTGGGGTTACAACACTTTTTATTTGGGGACAAACGGGTACAAATGGGGTAGGATTCGATGACATCAAGAAACTCTTAAAATTCCACTGTCGGATTCTGGCCCTGTCCCCCCAAAAGGGAAATCGATATATCTCGGAAACGGTGGGGGTACAAAACTTTCTATTTGGGGTACAAATGGGTACAAAAAGGGTACAATTTGATGGCTCTAAAATACTTTTTAAATTCCAATGTCGGGGGAATGGGCCTGTGTGACCTTCAAACTTGGACACATTTTCAATCGCGATCTTGTCCACCATTATCTCGTTGTATCCATGGGTACAACGAGGGCCCGTAACCTGTCAGACGTGATTAATCTTTAGAAATAATGGTACGCACAGTTGTTGAAAACCGTTTATTTGGAACAATGTAGAACGACTTAACCACTTAAGAAACATCGGTGCTACTTTACTGTTTCGGTTTCAACTTACACACTCGCACACTTGGCGTCTTTTCGTATACATTTTTAGTACTGGTAAACTAACAAACATTATTTTAATACCTAATTACAATATTCTCATTTATTAAAAAGCAACACTTTCTCTTTATACCTTCAGGGTAAGAGAAAGTAAAAATGTTTGTACATTTCCAAACAGGTTGCTAATTTTTGCTTTCGGCCTTCATTTTCATAATTTCAAGGATTTCCTGAAAATTTCCCTTGTTGTAAGTTAGTCGAAACATAAAAGATGTATTTCGTGGTTATCATATTTCCCGCTTATAAAATGCCCCAAACTTGAACACATTTCCTATCTCCACCTTGTCCCTGTATGATGAATCCCGTTCATCATTGAGGGTTTGTCAAGAACTTCAAAAACTCATGATTTAAACTTCAAAAACTAATGAAGGTTTGCCAGGAAGCATGTAAAATCCAGCTGCTTAACAATAGTGATCTAATGCGCAGATTTCAAAGACATCTTAGATTAAAATAGTTTATTAGCTATAAGACTAGGTGTTATCAGGAGAATATAAAAAAGGAGATACTAATCATAAAGCTCCTTTTGTAATACAAAATGTTAAAATTGTTTGTGCTCTGGGCGCTCTCTCGGAAGTTTGCATTTCCGCATTAGTTCCGTTTTGGTCTAATATCTGTACAACAGGAGAATAGATATACTTTGATATCCAAACCTTTTTGATGTGGTTTTTCCAAGAACTTTTTCTTAAATTTCCAATTTCAAAGTTAATGTTGCGTACATCGCCATCTAAAATGACCTATCTTTCAGTTTCACCTTGGAAATCACTAAACTTAAAATCATTTGATGTAGTTCTGGTTCGAAGACTCTATCACGTCTGATTAGAAGGCAAGTAATGAAGAAAGGGCATTCATACGTTGCACGATTGATTCTATTCTTGTTAATAATAACGTACCCGCCTGTAGTCATTATCTACTTTATATGACGATATATGTTCAATAACATATATTAACATAAAAGTACCTTTTCGAAGTTATCTTCAGGTTGTGGTCATTTATACGTTTATATCACCACGTTTATACGTGGTCATGTATTGCATAAGAGTTAATTCAATCGGACAGTGAAGCGGAAGCACAAGGCAAAAGTGGTTATTAATTATAACTGTGTCCGCTATTGCTGAAGAAAGGTGTCATCGCAGTGACACCTTAAATGTTAAATTTATGCAAATATCCTATTCGCCGCGCATGCGATATCTGCATAAATTTCATATTTTCAATTAATTCCCAGTGCCTACCAACCAATTTGCGTGTAATGATTACAATTAAAGATTTACTTTCGAATTAATAAAGCAATCAACGAATGTCTTAATGTGCTTATAAAAATACATAAGGATAAATGATAACGTTTAGGTAAAGCCTTTCATGCGTGATTTTTGGTCATCGCTAACGAATAACGCAGGAGGTTTTTGAAAAGCATTATATTTGGACACAGACGGATATTTAAATAACTAAATTTAAAAATAAACCAAAATTGATAATAAATTGAATATACCGCCCGTCTCGCCGAGTCAGTGAAAACAACTATGATAGAACCACAATGGTTAAATGAATTTATAATCTTTTGAGTAAATTTGTACATTTCGGAGAGAAGTAGACAAAGTTTTACTTTGCGACGCATTAAACACGTCGATTAAGTTTTGATCATAGCAACGCAGTATAATGTATGGCCATCACGTCCTGCTTGGAACTGAATGACTTAGTACTGAGTACGAGCATGTTCTTGAATGGAATTTGCAATCACAGATAGAATTCAACTCCTTCAAAGGATTAAAGAGAGGTTTCTCATCCCAATCCAAGATTATCACATGAATTAACGTAAATCAAAACTCACTCGAACAATTATAACAATATAAAATTTCACTTAAACAACTGAAGCTATGTTTAGTATTATTAATATTACCTCAATAAGCAAAAGTTGGTGTATTGAATTTATTCCATTTCAACTGTTGAAAATTTACTCTTTTTTGAAGGAACGTATTTATATATTCTTTATAAACTGAAAGTATGTTCGCCACCTAAGATATCCCTACCTATACCTATGATAACCATCCTCCATAACTCCACAACTAGAAAATATATTTTTATTCTATAAACTGTATTTGATTGCAAAATTCGAAAGTAAAATGGTTTTGAAGATACTTTAAATTTAATTATGTCAAGACGAGTAGTGCTATTCCCATTTCATCAAGAAGGCGGCGGCAATAAGCGATATTGACCATGAAATATATTTTCAAACCAATTTTAGTTAATTACTTTTGATTTAAAAAAATCAAAAAATTCTTATTCAATGACTTTTTAATTTTTTTTAAACAAAAGTAATTAACTAAAATTAGTTAACTATTCATTTTTTATCTTTTACCAGGTTTTGTTATTATTATTTAACAATTCAATTATTGCACACTTCTGGTTTTACCTTTATTCATTTTATGTTCTCTGCTCTACATGATTCAGACCATTTTGCCTATCATCAGGGACGCTACAATCAACAAATGAATTTATTTCTGTAATTATACATTAATAACAATATGAACAAAATAAATAAATTATTTATATTAGTTGTGTAAATTTATTTTTACCTGCTCGCCTCTTTTTTCCTTAAATAATAAACGTTGTCATATTTTAAAAACAAAGTTTGTTTTGTCATACAAAACAAAGACATGCGAAATAGATAAAATCAAAAACAAAAAAGAAATGACAGAATGTTTGAATGACAAAACATATCCAGCAAAACCACCAAACTACAAATCATTAACAAAATCATACACACTGTAAAAAATAATAATTCCCACTTTTCATAAAATGAAAGCACAGTCAAGTAAAGCTAAAAATAGACACACACGTTATGCAGAAAGAACACACACGAGGACAACAAAGAACCATCTAATAACAAATTACCCTCCAAAAACTGCAAGGAATCTTCTAGAAATATGACATTTAAAGAAAAAAGAGACTAGTAAAAAAGTAAAAATAAATTTTGGGACATATTACAACTAACTTAAATAATCCATTCATTTTGTTCATATTTTTACTAATGTATAATTACAGAAATAAATTCATGTGTTTGTTGATTGCAGAAGCCCTGAAGGTGGATGAAACAATCTGCAACATGTAGGGCAGAGAACATAATGAAAACAAATAAAAGTAAAACCAAGAGTGCAGAATAATTCAATTATTAAATAATCATAATTTGGATGTTTTTTTTTGTAGATCTAATCTTAGATGAGTGAGTTAGACCTACAAGAAACCAAACTATTTTTGGTATTAATGTTTGATCTGAGATTATGAACCGTGAAACAATTATAATTAATCGTGTACTTATTATTATTATTTCACCTATATTTAGTGCTTATACCCGGTGTTTCTAGACCCTTAATTGTAGTTATTGAGAATAATCTTGGGTGGGATATCTGTATATTACTGAAAAGAGGAAATAGGTTTTTCTTTGTGGTAATAACTGTTTTATTCACTTACAACGTTCTATTTTGTGACTATTTGGGAATTTACATTAAGTACCTGTGAGAGTGATTTTAATACTTTGCACTTTCCAGAAAAAAAGTATACAGAAAAAAATATCCTGTTTCATCTACTGACGATCTGTTGTACTCCGGCAATCACCCAAATCGGTAGGAAGGCGTTGGGCACCACATAATTAAATCAACAGAATTTAGAGAAAACGATAACTAATTGTGAAGTTAGGTGTTAGCGAATTAGCGAATGAAAACCTTAATAGTAAAATAAAACAAAGGATAAGGTAAACTTTATTTTTCTATAAAATCTTTAATACAAAAAAAATGGAAAACAACAGAATTTTATTTAAAAATTATATCTAAATTGTAAATTTTATAGGAGGAAAGAGGGAGGTGCCATAAAAAACACGAAAGCAACAGAAATCACAAAATTGAAAAACTCTTTCCAAGTAGCGAAAACTGATCAATATTTAGTTTTTCTTTTATAAAATTTTAGTTAATTTTTAGGTTTTAAACTAAGGAAGCCAAAGTCAAAGTAATTATTTAAATAGTACATACCAAAGATTAACGATGTAATTTTTTAATTTGAAAACTATAGTGAAAAAAGGTGATGAAAAATCATAATATCAGTTATAAGTCATCAATATCAGTTTGAATTTGAATGAAAAAAAAAACAGTTCCGACAGTTTTTATTGTGAATTCAACTTATTAAATATATTTTTTAAAATAATTAAATTTATAAAAAAAAGATTTAAAAAAAAATTCCAAAATTTGATTGAATCTGAACAATATATTTCAATTTAAAAATTTACCTCAATGAGTTTTTTTTTAACTGGGGCTAACCTGTCGAACTTATCCTCGGGGTACCCCCAACGGGTTCGCTGCGCTGTGATGACTGGACTGATATCCGTGTTTTTCCGCGTGATTGAAGGAAACAGATGACGTAATTTGACGACGGAACGTTCAAGATGGAAATGAGTTTCAAAGGGAAGGAAAATAGACTGCCAGGTTGCTGATGCCATTGAGGATCAAAATTGGGACGTCCGTGCCTCCAAAGGAGTTTCAACATGTGGAAAACAGGTTCTTTTCCACGTCGAACGTGGTCTGACGATGATTTTCGGTGTCAAACGTACTGCCAGTGTATTTAAATCCATGGAAAACGTAGTTTTCTGGTAGACTAGATTTAAACTGCAGGTAATTGAGACACCGCTAATAGAGAGGGCCCAAAATATCTTTAAAAACTCACATCATAAAATTTTCACCAAATGGCCTCGTACAATATAACTCGATGAACACAGCGCTTTTGTGCAACTCGTCAAGTAAGAAACTCCCCTTATTTCTTACTTGACGAATTGCACCGAAAAGAGTTCAAGCCGAAAATCACTTTTATACCTTACTCAAATAAAACTTTGCAAAAGCGGACTTGTTGAAAAGTTCCTAAAATGATGAATTATAAAAATACTAGCGGACATTACACTATAATTGGATAAATTTTGAGGAATGAAAGGGAATATCTAAGGAAACTTGATACTAGAAAATAAAAATAGAGAAAATTTTGCAAAAATTATCTGGAAGTACGAAGTGAAGTGAAAGTCAACTTACAAAAAAGGATAAAACTAACACTGTAACAAATGAAAATAACCACAATATTAAATCAACTGGTGTGGATCACGCACACGACTTTCTGACTGGTCACTGTGGGCGTTATATGTTGTATAAGCAACAAAAACCAAAATTGACAATAGGTGAGACATGTAAAAAAAAATTGCATTTTTAACAAAAATGTAAAAAATGAGTTAAAATTTAAAAAAAAACGTAACAACTTATTCATATTCACATCAATTTCATGTCGCGGAAATTGTTTCTCTGTGGAGTTTGTTTCTAACTATATGTATTGTGTTGTCAACAACTCGAGTGATTAGTTTTAACAATGTATTTTATTAAATTTTATTGTTATTCCAATTGTGTAGGAATCTTTGTTCTCTTTATACCGTCATCGCTGATGAAGATATAAAAGCACATCGAAACATAGGAAACAAACAAAATCTCCACTAATTAGACAGTGCCGATATTAAATTATTGTCTATTCGCCCAAACAACCAACTTTTATTAACGTTATTTGCTTAAATATCGAGCAAAAAAGCTCCTTAATCATCTTATATTTACTGTTTAACAGTGTGAAACTTATAGCGTTTATTGTGTGCAAAAATGTGAAGATTCCAACAATGATTTCGTAAAAAGTAGCTTAGTACGCGACATGTTGCTGCGGAATTCACCACAAAAACTTTAATTAGCGTGTATCCATGGATCTAGGACACACGATTCCGAAGAGAGGAACTACCTTGTAATACCTCATTAGAGGTTAGGTCGCCTCTCCGCAAAACGTATTTATTTTCTACTTGCTGGGCCCATAATCAAAGCAAAGAACATCTATCGGGATATCCTCAGTTAATGAACACATCAGGTGTTAAACCAAGCATGCAACCTTCAGATTCTATTACCTATTAACTACATTGTCCCCCAAGTCCGAAATTACGCCATTAGGGCTTATTACCATTTACCGGCGATTGCGTCGACAAATTTCCCAACGAACGCCGCGTGGCCGAAGAGGGGTCGCTTCCCGCGCCGTGTTTACCGAGCTTTCATATAATAATGATTAGGATTGCGCCGCGTGTTAGCTTTTACAAACTGTTAATGATCGAATCGAAGTTAATGGTCGATTCTTCGCCGGAATCGTCCACAATTAACTTGTTTATTTTGCTCGTGATTGTAATAACTCGAGCGGTGCCGTCCTGTGCCCCGCACCGCACCGTCCCGGACCGGACCAACAACGTACACCCATCGCATTTTATGGTGATAGACCGCAATTAATACCGCTGCTCTTAAGCCTTCCTGTGTGTGTATTACAGCGACGTGCCGGCAATATGCAGTAAATAACCGCTTATTATCGTGTGGTACGCTGCGCGGCTGGCCGCCATATTGCATCGTGCTACTCTGAGTTCTTCGGGATTTTGTACAAATCGGGAACAGTGTGACCATAATGTGTAGTGAGCATGGGGAAGTTAGAATATCGTAAGAGAATAAATTAATACTTGTAGCTTCCAGTGTAATCAATAGTTTTGTGGGGCTACTCCAAATAAAAACATCTATTACAGCTGAAAAGAAAAAAGTCGGTGTCTTGATCAAAAGATGAAATTGCATGATTCATAGATAATCACTTGTTCAAAACAAATGAGTGAGGATCTACTAACAGCATTTGAAGTTATTATAAGATTTGTAAATTTTATTAAAAACAGTCCATTAAGAAGAAGGATTTTTGCAAAATTGTGGGATGATATGGGTGCAGAATAAAGAGCACATATTATTATATTATTGTGAGGTACGTTGGCTTTCTCGTTCCAATACAC
>JAWQRJ010003293.1:0-12265 GCA_033557515.1 Diorygopyx duplodentatus | reverse complement strand
TGTCAAGTACAGGAGAGAGAACACTGGAAATGAAAGAAAAAATAATGATGACCGGAAGAGCGTTCCAAGCCAATAAGAAAATGTTAAAAAGCAAAATACTTGCAAGAAATACAAAGCTGACTATATATAAAACAATAATAAGACCTATAATGATGTACGCGGCAGAGACAATAACAATGACCAAAAAAGAGGAAGAAGACCTAAAGATTGCAAAAAGGAAGACGATGAGAGCAATAATGGGGCCAATCAAATTATCGGAAAACAAATATAGAATTAGGACAAACGATGAGATCTACACCGAAATGGCTGAAGTCGATATAGTGACTAAAATTAAACGGCAAAGGGTGAAATGGCTTGGAGCGCGTGCAACACCACTCAGTGTTAGAACGGAATCCAGGAGGAGAGAGGAGAAGAGGGAGGCCACGATCAAAATGGTTGCAAGAGGTTGAAGAGGGTTTAAAAAGAGCCGGAATAAGAGGATGGCAACAGAATTGGAGAAACGGACAACTGGGACTAATCCACCCAAGAACATGGATTTAGAAAGCTGAAAAGCGGCGCAACTCCACACGGAGTGTTAAGCCATCATTCATTCAATCTATCGCAAATAATGGAAACCTAAAATCGAAATAAATCGCAATCGGAATCGAACCTACCTTTCTCGTTAAACGCGCCCGCCGTTATCAACTTTTCGAAATCCGTCAGCTTGATATCGTTACGTTTCACGCCCGACTTCCACAAACTGATGTAATGGTCGTTGATCAACGCGCTCCCGGTGTTCGAAAGGAAGATAAAGATGCTCTTCCGATAATCGAGTTTTTCCACCGTATCGTGGTAATCGATGATCGGTTTTATGCCGTTCAGAACGGACGCCGGCATTTTGTCCACTTCGTCGAATATGAAAAGCTGTTTTCCGCACGACGATACGTTACCCTTTATCCACAAATAAATATTTTCCTGCAACGCAAAAAAATTATAACCAAGGAGAACGAATATAACCTCACTTTTTTGACAGCTGTCATTTTCGAATACTCCTTAGACGTATCTGTCAATTCGACAGATTGAGGTTAACTTAATTGCCTTTACCTTATATGATTCGGCTTGGTCTTCCCTCGGAAACTGTATTCTACCTTGGAAGTGGTGTACGTATTTGCTTTTCGAGCCCTCTTTATAGAGACTGTCGATTATCATTCTCGATACGTAATTTTTTCCGGTTCCGGGCGAACCGTGAAAGCTCAACGTCAGAGCTTTCTGGCTAAATTCGCTATTCCAGTGCGCTTGTATGGCGTTCACGACCACTTCTTTAGCTAAATTCTGACCGTACAGCTGCTTGTCGAGCGTCGACTGTAATTCTTGATTAAAAATTAACTTTTAATACCTAATAAGTGAGGAATACCTACTTTTTATATCGCCTATTATATACTTGTCCGAACAACACTCGGTAACCAAACACTTAGCGTAAAGTGCCGCATTCTCTAAATAAGACAAACCGAAGGGTTCTACGTATTTTAATGTAATTAAAAAGTATAAAACGTGGGTTTGTTTTAAGATCATCGTACGTACAGGTTAGGATTTGTTTTGTGGTACTTAAGAGAGCACTATTACTTTTTTTCTGCGTGCAGAACTCTTGTGGTGTTATACTACAAAGTTCTTGGGATGAACATTCTAATTTTTAAGAAAAACTGTCCCAAAAAGGAATGTTTTTGTGGGTTGCATTTCGTGAACTTTTTGGACATAACCTCAAAATATGTGGGCGAATTATTTTTAATAAAACAAAAAAAATTAAATAAATAAAAAAAAGAAGAAATTTATGCGAATTATTTATAATAATTTATTCGACGATATGCTGTATTAACTTTTTTAATGACTATAATTTTAAATAACTTTTTAGTTACAAACAAAAAGTTACTTAGTTACAAACAAAAAAATTCCTAGATTTAAATATACTCGTGACATAATTTAAATACAGTCCATGCAAAAGTAGATGTACAGTGATGTGCAAAAAAGGGGTTGCTTTTTTAAAATAATACATTTTCGATGTTTTACAAGTTTTAAATCTGTTATAATGCAACTGTAGGTACCTAAAATTTCCTAAATTGTTCTCAGGACAACAGGTGGAAGTTCGTTAATATCTATGATGTGTTGTTTGTGCAATTATGTGTTTTTCTCAGAATTTTAATGTATATATCGTATGGTGCCAGACAATTCGAGGTGTATTTATAGGTTTTGGTCTATTTTAAATTGGCCTACAGACCGTGAACTATTAATAATGTAACTCGTAAATTTACGTAACCAACTGTAACTTTCAAGAGTTGAAAGTTATTCAGTTGAAACTCTATTAATATTACTTTATTAATATTGTAATAGAATTTTTGAAATAAATGTATTTCTACACCACCTAAAGCGTTTTCTGCTAACAGGATCTTCGGTCGTTTCGGAATTTATTAAAATCAATACCGGACACGTATATACAACAGGTGACACGAGGCTGAACGCTATTGAAGCTGTCGCTTGAAAATTTATTTATAAACAGGCTCCTCTGCTTGACTGCTCTAATATAGTACCTTTACAACGCTTCACTGGAGGTTAGCTGGTGTGGCTTTAGTTTTATTTTTACTGTTGAGCCGCTGAAAATGTTCAGAATGCAGGAAAGACCCAGTTTTTTTTGCAACCGTGACCTACACTCTGCTTATGCAACAGCAAAATATAAACTATACAAACGTATAAAAAGCTATACAAACGTAGTTTTTTCTTGGTTAAATTTAACGCATAAATTTCTTAAACATCTGTGGGCAGAATTTGTCTGCAAAACCCACGTGAAATAACTGTGTGAGTCAAAAATTCTTTGGGTATTTTTTGTTGCAACCATAAAAAAATTTAATCAGACTAAATTGGAATGTGACGCAAGTGATAGCATTAACGCAATAAACCTACATATAAATCCTTTTAAAATATTTTGAATTATATACCTAATTGCATATAAACCTCTATTGTGTAAGTTAGATTAGAATTACTTACCTGCTGTATTGAATTGATAAGATTCACATTATTTCCTATATTATGTAATGCATTTTTGTTCCTAAACAGATAATCACGTTGCTATGAGAGTTTAATTTAATAATGTAAACGAGAAAATATTTATCTACTTTTTCCCTAAGTACTGAATATGCGCATCTTCAAATATCCTGAGTTGTATGCATTAGTGATACTCAAGGTGATTTCATTTTACAAAGAGGTCAATTGACCAAGATTAACAAGTTTTTCTCAGTCTCGTTGGGCGCTTATTGCTTAATCGAAACGACTTGGGGCACTGTTGTTGCATTACTAATTCTAAATCCTAATATAGTACATCAATTGTTAATGTTTTTTCTTCTTTAAAACGAAATAAGAATGCGGTTCCATGTTTTGTTCTGATTCTACAGTTTTCACAGTTGCCATTAAAGTCCCTAGATGTCTATAATAAGTGCCGCATAGTCAATACAACTTTCAAGCGAAGTAAAGTTTGATTAGTTTAAGAGTAAATAAAACACAAAACCCACATTTTTGTCAGGGTAATTTTTATTAATTGTCCAAAACAACAAATAATGGGGAATCATCTAAAAAATCTCTCTGGGGGAAACCGACATTGAAATCGAAGTATGTATTACCAGCTAAAACATGGGTACGCTTCATTGAGGAGTACTAACAAAACAGTTTTTTTTTGTAATTCTTATTTTTTTCTGCTGCTGTTTCATCATCGAGAAACAACGACAAGTATTCTATTATAAAGGACTTCCTGAACACCCTAAATATTATACGCTAAAAGGGAAGTTTTCTTGACAACTCGAGAAAACAACGCAAAGGAATTAAGGAAAAGTTATCACTTAAATGCGACGATTTACGTTTATCTGTTGCCATTCGATTATTTAGAATATTGTGTGGTGTCATTATTATATTATGTGGTGTCAAAATGTTGTCAATTAACTATAAGGAGGATACATCTTCGTGTCAGGAAAACTTCCCTGCTGTGACTAATTGTAGCCTAAACTTACAAATCAGCAATGTACAATAGTTTTTTTTTCTCTTCGGGCACACATTCTAGTAAAACGATAAGAGGTACCTAAATCTTTATTAAAAAGCGTGATTGAAAATGATTTCGCGATTCACCTTCTTACACATTCACATCACCCCCAAAATATTCGTTTTAAATGTCAAGTTTGACAGATAATTTTGAGGTTAGGCGGTTACTGTCACAGTTCGAGTTACCGACCATTACCGACAGAGTAGCAGATTGACGTATACACAATTCGCCGTTCAAAAATAAACAGAAAACAATCAGTGTCATAAAAGCCATCAGTTATGGCGCAAACCATCAAATTTCTGTTCAGTTCGATGCGATTCCTGTTGTACACGATTGAAGATTTCCTCATCAACGACTGTGGGTAAGCGCAAAAAAAAACTGTCGAGGGAAACTAGAACGTAACCTCACTTTTTACGTATCGCATTAACAATTTGAAGTGTAAAAATTTATAGTTCATTCATCATAATTTGTAGTTTAATATTGGCAAAAAATGTGCCAATACATCCTAAATCTGTTGAAAAACGAGTTGAGAACTATCAAACGGGCAATTCTCAGGGATTTTCCGATAGTTTGACCGCACGATGGCGCCACCAGTATTGCAGGGACTAAAAATTGTCATTATTTTGAAATACCTTGACCTTTAAAACGACCTTGAAAGTAAAACATACCTCCAACGAATTATGACATTCGAAATATAAAAAAGAAAAAAAAATTAACTAATCAATAAATAAAAACGACTTTAACGTTTATTTGTTCATCTAAATAAAGAGACGAAAGTATCACAAAAAAAAACAAAAATATTCCTACTTACCTAAAAAAATAAAATAATACAATTTAATAATATTGACCATCTCACAATAAAGTATAGTTTTAAATAAAAATATATAATATACATCTACTATACTAATTATAATACACTAAATACACAAAAATAATAATGATACATATACATATTCAATAACATTACGATAATGTAATAATTAATATATTATTTATAAAGTGATGGCTCTCGGACAAAAACAAAATGACTATGCTCTCCTTTTTTTCTAATAGGAAAATTTCGTCTTACACCAATGACGTCACCATTTTATACTACGATTAAGAACTTATAACGAAGACAGATATGAATTTTAAACGTGTGAAGTATAGCGCTTATAATATTCTTAATAATGATTTGTGTATTAAAGCTTTTCTATATATATATAAGGTTCACAAAAGCAAAAATAGATCTGTTTAAAAATTGACAATAAAAACAATTGCCACGTGCGACCAGTTAATTACTTTGGGAGGGGGCAAAACAACTGCTGCTTCAAGTAACGTGGATCCTTTGTTTTTACAGCTTGTTTTTACAGTTTGTTTTGCATACTTTATTTAACAACAGTTTTCGATCCCGCAAAAAAAGATTTTTAAAAAAAATTAAATTAGTAACATAGTGTTTGGTAACTGTTCTTTTTTTAGACTTTATTACACTTTTTACAACAATATTTTAAACCAAATATGTACTTTTTGTGATGTTGTTTTTCTTTCTACTGACAATACTGAAAACATTTCCCCGTACTTAATAAATAAAATTAATATTTCGATTTTAAATAAACGTTTAGAAATACTTGCACCTTTAATAACTTATAACGTTTAGTAATCTATGAATTTACAAGTTCTTGGAAGCTGAAAGTAAAACTTTTTTTTTAAAGTTATTATTTAAAAACAAAATTTTATCTTCTATATTAATAATACGTTAATAATAACGTATTAACTTTTATTTCGTCATATTTATACAGCCTCTCGCAAATTTATAAATATTTCTCTACAGCTCTACGTAACTGTAGTGAAAGTGTAGTTATGTCAACTTTTAACGGTTATGTTGAACTCTTTTCATTAAAATTACGCAATCAATGTCAAAAAACGTACATAAACTTTAAATTGACGAGGAAACCGATTACACCAGGAATTGAAAACAATTAAAATTAGTCGCATGAAAGGATTAGAAGCGATCGAAAACAAAGTTGCAACAAATAAAATTTAATCCCTAGATTAGATTAGGGTCCATAAAATAAGGTATTTAGCGCCTGATTAAGGTTTTTTTTTATTATAGTTTAATAACAGGCTGTGAGAAATATAATTATAGCATACTTAATGTAAGTATACTACAACGAAAAGTATAAGGAAAATAAGTTTTTTGTTCAAAATCCATTTTGTCCAAAATAAGTTTCATCATTTAAATGTTTATTGGTGTATTTTTTTTGTGATTTATCAAGATATCACCAGATGGTGTAAAACCCATCCAAAA
Organism: Diorygopyx duplodentatus; assembly: GCA_033557515.1. Taxonomy (NCBI): domain Eukaryota; kingdom Metazoa; phylum Arthropoda; class Insecta; order Coleoptera; family Scarabaeidae; genus Diorygopyx; species Diorygopyx duplodentatus. Next base: position 5,921 of record JAWQRJ010003293.1, on the reverse strand, counting down.
CTTATACGTGTGTATAGAAAATAGTTAAAAATTGTTATAATTTAGTAATGTTTTTTAATGGCATTAATACCAGTGTTGAAATTAGTGCTCAAATCAAGTGGTTTGTCAGCTTCTAACATTCAGAAAAAAAGTATATCAGTGTTAGAACCAGCAATGTTTAGGATTAGCTAATAATTATTTCTGTTATAATAATTATTACAAGTGAATATATCACATATTTGGGGAGATAGAAGATAAAGAATTAATTTCTTCATTCAATCAGGTGAAAAATTCGTGTGGTTTCGTAAGAAAAATGTTGAATAAAATAAAAAATAATATTTGGGAATAGGCGGCCATGAAAATAATGTTAACAGTTGTGAATATGATCTGTTTATCAACCACACACAAAGCCTTTATTTAAAAGAAAGCTTATTTTAAATTCTAATCATCAATTAAGCAAAAGAAGTGGAATTAATGGGTTTGGAATTTTAAAAATTAAAAAAAAAAAAATTGAATTGTTCAAAGAAAATATCCAAAACTGAAAATATAAAAAAAAATGGTTCTTTAATTTCATTTTCTTTAATTTTGAAAATTTTCAGAAAGATTGGTTTTTTCCAAATATATTTATTTTAATTCTCAAAATTAAAAAAATCGGATTGCTCAAAGTAAATATTCAAAACTGAAAATATCCAAAATTTTAAAAAGATGGTAATTTGAAATTTTGGAAATTTTCAGTTTTGAATTAAATTTTCAAAATTAAATAAAAAATTCAAAATAAATATTCAAAACTGAAAATTTCCAAAATTTAAAAAAGTGCTAATTAATTTTTTTTTTAAACATTTAATTTGAACAATTTGGTTTTTTCAATTTTCTTTTTAATTTTGAAAATTAAAAAAATGTCCAACATTTAAAAAAAATGCTAATTTGAAATTTTGTTTATACTCAATAATTAGCTTATGGAACCATTATGAATTTTTCATATGATTGAATAAAGAAATTAATTCTTTTTCTTCTATTAATTAAGAAAGTTGGTATAATTTCCGGAAAAAAAAAGATAGTTTTCCCTATATGTCTGTCTCTATAACTCTGTATATAAATAAATAAAAATCAATATACACCTAACATAGAAGATAAAATTTCATGTTTTTTTTTCCTCCTTTTTAAAAGAAAAGAAGCCTTATAACCGCAATTTCCTTTGCGTTATCGAGGAAGATCGAATTTTTCTTTTTCCTTAAAAAAAAAAAAGAACCAAAGGAAAAAACCAAACTCACGCGATTACGAGCGACCAATTTTTAAAACTCGGCGAACTCTTTGGCGCACTTTTCCGTCGACGAGATGCGCAGCGCCTCCTCCTCGTAATCGTCGAAGTTGCTCGTGTCGCCGGGCCCCTTGCACCGCGGTATGAACGGCGCCTCGATTTTCTTCTGAAAAATGGCGATCCAGTCGGTCGACGTGAACCACTTGTGGCCCTTGATGTCGTTGACGCCCGCCTTCAGGTTCCCGTACCGTTTCGTCAGGTCGACCTGCAGCAGGTTCCGCAGCAGGTCCTTCAGGTCGGAGCCGAAATGCGACGGGAACCTGACTTTGCCCGACACGATCTTCTCGTAGATCTGTATCGGCTGGTCGGCGAAGAACGGCGGGTACCCGGCGGCCATTTCGTAAACGAGCACGCCGAGCGCCCACCAGTCGACCGCCTTGTTGTACCCTTTGCTCAAGATGATTTCGGGCGCGAGGTACTCGGGGGTGCCGCACAGCGTCCAGGTGCGCCCCTTAACGCGCTTTGCGAAACCGAAGTCGGTCACCTTCAGGTAGCCTTGAGAATCGATCAGGAGGTTTTCGGGTTTCAGATCGCGGTAAATCAGATCTAGGTAGTGTAAATACTCGAAGGCGAGCACGATTTGCGCTGCGTAAAACCGAGAGTGCGGTTCGGAGAACCGCCCGACTTTACGGAGGTGAGAGAACATTTCTCCGCCCGGCACGTATTCGAGAACCATGTACAAGTTCGAGTTGTCTTTAAAGTGGAATTTTAAACTGACGAGGAACGGGAAGGAGATCGCTTGTAAGATTCTCTTTTCGTTCAACGTGTGCTCGACTTGTTTCAACTTGACGACCTTTTGTTTATCGAGGATTTTCATCGCGAAATACTCTTTCGTCGGCTTATGCTGAACGATCATTACCCTACCGAAACTTCCCGTTCCCAACGTTTTAATCCGTTCGAAATCATCTAAGCTGGCTGTGTTGGTAGGGTTCTTCTTCCATTTCTCCTCGAAGTCCTCCTTGGCCTGGTCGAGGAACTCTTTCACGCTCTCGGCGGAGTCCACCTTCTTGTTGGCGGTCGCAGCGTTGTTTCCCATGTCCGAACCGTCCGGGGGCCCGAAGGTAGAAGGACGCGAAAATACCGCCCGCACGACCGTCTACTGTTTTTCACCTTGCGTGTCAACACGGGCGCAGGCGGTACATCCTCAAATCCGCTCAAATCCTCCGTTAAAACCGCGAGGGTAGTAGGCGGGGTGTGGGGTCTCGCAAAGCCCACTTCGTGATTTTCCACCGTCCGTAGTAGAAAATGGCCGTTCGTAATTTCCAGCTCCTTTATGGCCGCGGGTAAGAACTAACTGGGCAACAACTTTTGGCAAAAGATGCCGCACGCCTACGCGTCATTAGTTTCAGACGACATCTATCGTTGAGTAGAGACACTTTTGTTTGGGACAAAATGGCTATTTATGTACCAAGGGTGATAAAACAAAATCTAAGCGGTTCCATCTATATTTGAAAAGCCTCACTAGCTAGTCGGGGAGGTATTAATTTTTGATTGGTGCAATAATAAATTAGTTAAAAACTTAAAATTAACGATATAACCACTCTCCGACGCAGGGCAATCTGTAACTTTATTTTTAGTCAAGTTCTAAGCACACTGACCTTATTTTATAATTCAGTATGTTTTAAATCGACCGGTGGAAATTTCCATTTCAACTAACGGTTGGTTTCTAAGAATCTTGTGGGAGCGTATCTATATTTTTGCTGTATATGCATAAGATAAGTGCATACTTACATGCTAACAGGAAATTGTGTATGTAAATATTTGTTTAACAACATACCTAAGTATTTTTTTTTAAACTACATCTATCTATAAACCCATTTGAACGTTTACACTAAAATAAATCCTTGTTAATAATTTAAAATTGTATACCAAATACGTAATATTTCGTTTCAAACACCTGTGAGAATGGAGTCGACCGCGTTTCGGCGCGAAAATTCAAACGGCGCGGCTTCCCCCCCACCCCCTCGCGCCCGAAAATAAAACGGCCAAGTTCACCTTGTTAGAGAAAGTGGGCCAATCAGAGCGTTCAAAACAACCGCCGCCGCTTCCTTCTTCCGTCTTCGTCGCCCGCGCGCGCCCCGCGGCCGCCGTCGTTTTGGCCATTTTGCGCGCGACCTCACGACTGTTCGGCTGTGCGGCGCTCGCGACGGCGTGTGTTTTTCCTGCGAGATTCGTTGGCGTTCCCGGGACGACGGTGCGAGAAAATGGCCGATACCAAGGTGGAGAGCATGTGAGTACGCGTTGGCGTCGGGCGCGGCGCCGGTTCGCGCGAAAATCGCGCGAGCTTCGTTTTTGGCGGTTCGCGGACAAAATGGCGGGCGCGTGCGAAAGCCGGTAACGGCGGGACGCGCGCAGCGTGGTTACGACGACGCGCGACCTTGAGTTGTACGCGCTTGGATCCTCTTTTTTTTCGGGGTCGCTCCGTTTGTTTTCTCAATAGACAGATGGTTGTGATGGGTTTTCTTCCGTTGACGCGCGAGGGACGAAAGTTTGTTGTGGTGGGCACGTTGTGCTCGATTTTCAAACGTACAGTCATCGACAGTCTCTGTTTGTATACTGATAATACCTTATCGTTTCGATTTTTACATAAATTTGTCATTTACCCTATCTTTTAGTTCGAGAATTTGAGTTTCCCGCCATTTTTTAAGGTATCTGTTTTACCTACCGGTTTTAAAAATAAATGGACAAAACTTTTCTAGGTTACATTTGAATATTTGAACACTATATAATTTTAGTGTTTTATGTAATTTTAGTAGTTTTTACTTAGAAAGTGTTCTACACTAATTATCGTGTGTAACCAATTAACGTGGAAAGAGAAACTGGGCTGTCCGTTCACTCACCGTGCGATCGTTTTGCTATCGTGTTACAGTGAAGTTGCAGAAGAAGTCTGCCCGAAGGAGAAGCCGGTGGAGAAGAAGGTAGAAGAGACGGCGGCGGAAGAGAAAAAGGAAACGAAGGAGTCTGAGGAAAATGCCGAAAACGGTGAAGCAGCGAAAGAGGAAAACGGCAAAGAGGTTGAAACGAAGGAGGAGCAGAAAGAAGGTACGAAAACTCTTTCGAACGCAACCCGCTCATAATAAGCCCGATTAAATCGAACTTAATTGGAATTATTGCAGATTTTGAACACTGTTAAAAAGTTCATGCTACGAAGGTGATTTTTTTAAAAAAATTCTTAGCATTTTTTGATAATTCTTTTGAGTTTTATGATAATTCTTTTAAGTATTTGCTACGGAATTTTAGCTATTTCGCTGCACAATAATAATTTTTAAAAACAAAGCACCGTAAATTAGGCTGAGCTATCCTTTTTATTTATTTATCGTGGTTTACTGTTTGTTTCCTATGTAGAATGCAAAATATGCTTATTAAAAAATAATCCTATGTAATAATGGCAGTGATTATTCAGATGTGATATCAAATAATTAGTCGACAAAATAAACATTGAGAGAATCAAAAAAATCCAAAAATACCCAATCACACTCTATACTGCACGGTAAATAAAGAATATTTAAAGGTCTCTCCCTTCATTTGGACCTTCTAACTCAGTGGCTCTCGAAAAAAAACATATTTCATTAAATAATCGAACAAAAGGTTTAAAATTTTAGAATGTCATAAATAAAGGTGCATACTTATAGAGAAAAAATATAAAATTAAATTATGTTCAGTAACTTTTGAGTAAATGAATGCTAAAGTTCAGAAAACAATTTATTAAACTGAAAAATCATACAAAAATATTACTAATAAAATAATAAAACTGATGCAAATTTGTTTTAAAAAAAACATATCTTAGCAATTTTCCAACATAATTCGTTAAAATTTTAAAAAATCTCAAAAGTGTATTATTTAATTGAAGAATAGAAATCTTGATTACATCAATCAGATTTTAAGTAATACGTAAATACAAAAAAATAAAGAAGCAATAAAATCACAGTGTTAAAAAAACATATTTCTTGAAATAATTGAAAGATATGTTTAAAATATCAGAATATTACAAATAAAGGTGAACACTTTTAGAGAAAAAAATTAATTGAATTGCATTGAATGTAATTCAATAAAGAGTAAATAAATTCCAAAAATTTCATGAAAACAGATAGACTTTGCTTTAAAAATCATATTTCAGCGATTTCCGTAAAGCAAATGCCGTAAAAAAATTAAATTCATTAAAACAATTGTAGTGTTTATTTTAAAAAATTATACCTTTTGAGATAATCGAAAGAAATGTTTTAAATAAATTCCAAAACAACAAAGTTGAAAACGTATGTTAGAGACTTTGCTTTAAAAAATCATATTTCAGCAATTTCCCAAAATAATTTGTTGAAATTTTCAGAAATTATAAACGAGTACAGTTCATGAATCATAAATTATTTAGCTGAAAAAAAATATTATTTTGCTTAGATTTTAAGTAATGAATGAATGCCATAAAAAATTAAATTCATTAAAACAATTGTAGTGTTTATTTTAAAAAATATAGCTTTTGAGATAATCGAAAGAAATGTTTAAATAAATTCCAAAACACAAACAACAAAGTTGAAAACATATGTTTAGACTTTGCTCTAAAGAATCATATTTCAGCAATTTCCTGAAATAATTTGTTGAAATTTTCAGAAATTATAAACAAGAGTAGAGT
>JAWQRJ010003292.1:0-12266 GCA_033557515.1 Diorygopyx duplodentatus | reverse complement strand
TTTGGTAAGGGGCTTGAAAACAACTCTCCTAAACTTGACGTAGTGTCGGTTGTTAACCTTGCCCATTTCATCCCAGGAGCACAATTAATTGTTGCCCTTTTGCATCCTCCGCCCTGTCAACTACTCTTCAGTTTTTGGTATTTAACGCATTGGGCTTTCAATCCTTCCGGAGATTATTAATTCCCTTGCCTCTATTGGTCCCGAAAACCAAAAAAAGCGAGGAATCAATAAAAAAATCCATTGATGCAGGCGTGGTAAAATATTTTAGGTTACCTACCGTCTTTAATTTGACCCAGATGCAAGAGCATATCACCTGGGTGTGCTCCTGTACTTCTATATTTATACTTCTTTCCTGTAGTGGCTGCGTCGGAATGTAAATACTGGGAACTAAAGCGATAAGTACGCTACCGATTGATTGGATTGAATTTTTATCGTTGGAGCCGACAGAGAGGTTGCCTATAATAGCAATGTACCAGTCGGTAAGGAAGGAAACTGGCAACCTGGTATAAGGAAACGGTGTTCATTTAGATGGTTTAAATCTCTGGTGATCTCACCCCATGAAGGATAGAGGGCGCAGCGAGATCATTTTAGGAAGTTCTATGTGTTTGAAGTATCAATAAGAATTTTTGTTTCTGACAAAACTGAACATTGCACAGCGTTACATAGTCAGAAACCAGAGGTGCAGGACAGTAAAGCCTAGATTAAGTTAACTTAATTTTATTGCATTACAATTATTCAACCATTAAAATTTTAAGGAACAATTCGTAAATCGATCGATTTTTAGTAAGGTTCCTTTAGTGTTAAACAATACTCGCACATCACGTGTCTTTCATAAATGTATAATAAGAAGAAGACCCTCAATATTTAAACTAGGTAAGAGAAAGTCGTCTGGTGATTTACACCAGTTGATTAAATGTTTAACTTGAATCTGTGGAAGTGCTATAAAAATAGATCAGTTCGATGGTGGGGTTTTCGTGTTTCCCGATGCGAATCTTAAATAAAATAAAGCCCGGCAACTTCCCCGCTGAAAGATCAATAGCATAACCTTGCCATGCACGACAGGCGCTGTTATATATAGCACGAACTTTTAATTAGGATGTGCATGACATTTGAGTTAATATTGTAGTGATCTTGAATCGCGTTATGACGCAATGCATTCTTTAAATATCATTGATGCACACCGCATAAACGTTACTTTATTCCAGTAAATAATTTGTCTACTTATCTACTCAAAAAGGCTAAACTAACGAACAGAATTTTTCGTGTAAATATTGTTTGAAAGCGAGTTTTTATTTAATACGAATGTAAAAAGAGAGAACTTTCCGAACAGAGAAACGTTTTTTATGGTCTCCTGGAGGACAGTAAATATTTCACAACAGGAAATTGCGGGTACATCCACGCGTGTTGTGGCAGCGGGGTAAAAAAGGGAATGAAGGGATGCCTTTCAGGCTCGAGAACAATGGCCTTTTTGCCAGTGAAAACTGTGTATGTGTGTCGGAATTTTTTTCCCTTCGCTGTGCACGTTTTATAACTTCATTTGTCAAACGTGTGTTCATCAAGTTCTGTAGTGTACATACGCCCTTATTACTTTCTTTTAGTTTTTCGAGTTAATTAAGTTTTTACTTAATAAGGTATTGATCAAAATATGGCTTTTTTACGTTATAGGTTCCAGCGTCCATTCAATTTTTTCGTCTGACAGACCAATCATACTTAGGGCTTACCAACAAATGTGTTTTTCGGCTTTTACGACCCTTCGAGTAAGTGTGCGGTTAACTGTCGCGAAATGTACGTGCATCAGTGACCGCACAAGCCTCTCCTTTGGCGAAAGAGCAGCTGCTGGGAAAAGACACTTAATATGGCATTACAAGAGAGGCTTAAGTGGTGCTATTACAGGAAGGGGAGCTTTATGTGCTGATTAGTGGTGGAATTAGGTAATGTAATATCCCTGGGACAAAGAAAAATGTCGACTATACGTTACCCCCTTTCGTCTCCCGAACTTTCTTTTTATTACGCCCGAAAAAAGAAATCTATTTTTCACCTTCTAATCTAACGACCGACTCATCCGAGAGAACAAAAGGCACGTAGTCATTCTACGGTGAAAATCATTAATTAAAAGCGAAAGAGCGGACGGTAAAAATGCCCGAAGTGGTTTTAATTCCAGGCCCTATTTACAAATTAATGAAGTAACAGGTCAACGAAAGGTTAATCCAGCGTAAAGAACTTCTTCAATCAACCGCTCTCTATCTCCATCTCTATCTTTTACTTCATGTTTCTTATTTATTATTCTAAATGAGGCAAAACATAAAGGATTTTCTGAAGTAATACAGGTTAAATCGAAAATGAGAATATGAATTTTTCTCGGCGCTAACAGATTATTGAAAAAATCTAAATAAATAAAAATTAAGATTTAATCGCACAAGGATACGCCCCTGGGACGCATTATAGATAATCTAGAGACCGGTCGTAATAAAGATAACAAACATATATTCAATTAAAGTTTACCAACGAGCTACAACTTAAGCGGCAACGGCGGCGCACCGTAGATTGCATCTGTTTGTACACCGACTTCAACTGTTTTAGAAGCCACGCATTCTAATGGTCTTAGTTGGCTGGTATCCCTCGGGGCTTATACACAAGAGCACGATATCCGCCGCGAGTTTTACCACTTAACTTATTACCATTACACGCAAACTGCGCCCATCGAGTCGGTGGCATTTGTTTTATTACCTTTTTTGGGGTTCCGTACCCGCAAATTAAGATTTCTCTCTGGGCCAGTCGTGCGTATCCCCTGGCTGTTGGCGCTGTTGTGCAGATTATAACCTCCGACGGTTGGACTTTTGCGGATGGCCGATCTGCGAGTTTTGCGGATAATAAAGTAAGCGATTTAGTAAGTTAATTCGGTCAGTTACGGAGCAACGCAATATAAACCGGATAGTACCATTTTACAGGGCGATTCTACTCCCACTTCTTTCTCTCTCTCTCCTCTCTCCCTCTCACCTAATGCGAATGATTGAAATATCCGGGATGTCCTGTATCACCATTTGAACGCTTCTATCTGCTCACGTTGCCTCTACACAATAGCGCCTCATTTCCATATCTCTCTTACTTTACTAGTTATCTACCTATTTACCAAACAAAGAAGCCAACTTGAAATACTGCAAGGTCTTCTTTTTATTTTGCAGATAATCAAACTGGAGTGTTAAGATATACAGTCCTGATGTTCTTAATCCCTTCGCGAAAAACAAAAAAGAAGCTAAAAACCGCCAACAAAAATGTGCAAATTAAGTCGCCTTAATTAACGTGGAATATTTATGAGCAATTTACTTTATTACATTTTTAATCAACCGGAACGCGTATTAAATGATTTCGTAATTTATTCATACGTTCCTCGGCCGGCCGTTTTATCGTTTAGCTATTGACATAATTATACTAATTATTAATTTTAATTAACTCGTAATGGAATTTAACGAATTAAGTTTTAATTGAAGTGCGAATCAATTCTCAGAGAGAAATGAAGACGTATTGAAAAGTCTGAAAGTGGATTTCGCGATTGCCATCAGCTTGACTGATCGGACCGGTAAATCAATTGTTTTCGTGCGGTTTTTGTTTGTTTTTCACTTACCCCCTTGCTGTGTAAACATTTCCCTTTAATGGCATCGCGATTAATCACGTGTTTTTTTCCCTCCTTTTTGATACTTCGACGTCGGGCATTCTGTCTGTACCTATAGACGAGTTCGTCATTGTAAACGGGAAATTGAATCTCATTCATCATTCAATGGGACCCGCTAAATTAATCTCTGTATGTACGCTAGAGCATGAAGTAAACAATGCGAGGCATCGACAGGAAGTTTAATTAAGTTTAAACAAAAGGAAAATTTCAGTTTTAACAACCCACAAAATAGCATTTTCCACTTTCTTCACGGCAATGACTTACTTGTACGCAAATGTTGCAAAGAAGCTACAATCTACCGTTCACTATTCACACAATCAGATCGTTTTGTAAAGATCTGTTATACTGCTTTCTAAAGAAACATGAGAAATGTGAAATTTTTGCAATCACGCATTTTCTTCTAAATTTAAATACATTTTTACTCAATTTTAGATTACAAATATTTTTTTTACTCACATTTCATTAGTTCTATTATTATTTTTAATGTTTCTATTTGTGTTAGGAAATTGTGATGTTGATCCTTAAGATGATTGTGTATCAAACTTTTAACTCTATTATGAAGATGTTCAATATGGCGGCCGTTTACTTCTAAACATTGACAGTTGGGTGGTAGTTGTTAGTACTATATTTGTGAATAGAAACATTTAGAAAGTAGAAAAATAGTTTTCCTCCCCGGTAACTTGGTATGGTAATTAACGCGCCAGGAGTGAGTGTAGCTGCGATTCATAAATTTTAAACAGGAATAACAATAATAGCGGGTCTCAATAGAATCGGTATAATGGGCAAACAGTGTCGGACCACATCTGTTACCTGCGCAGATATTAAAAGCATTTAATTAACTTCGCATGTAACTGTTTGAACGTAGGAACGCGCAGTGGAACTTTTTGCTTTTGCATAAATTCTAGGTAGCGCATGCTGTATCTCGTTACATGGAAAAATATGCTAAAGCCTCGCCTTTGGCTGGGTTTTTAAAGAACAAATATAGAAATGGATACTTTTTACCATCGTGTATAAACACTCAAATATTCTCAGTGATAGTATTCTTTTCCAAACTTCAAACGAGCAATCTAAAGTGACCCTTCGTTGTGCCCTTTCCTCTATCCCACTGAACAAAGGCAATAAAGTTGGTAGAGCTACATGGTTGGCAGAGATAGATAGGGAGGCAAACGTGTGACCAGCCCTAATGACGTTTTACGAAATACAATGGGCAGAAAACAGTACCACGTAAGCCGAGTTTTGTCCACCCTATTGCAGATGTACGCATGGTCGAACACATTCGAAAGGGCTGAAAATCGACCAGTTATTATCTGGGATTTTAGCAGAGCGTTTGGTACAATGCAAACGTTCCGTTTTTTTTTCGTCTCCATTCCATTTCCCTCGATCAGATCGTATCTGGTAAATTGAAACCGAATCTGCATCGATGCGGTCCAGCGTGCGCAGACTTTGTAGATAGAAATTCGACGAAAAGCTGGCTATTTTTTGATAATGCCCGATCTTAATATCGCGATGCTGTCGCCTGAATTATGGCACCCAGTTCCGAAACCCACACGCGGGAAATTCCTTTGTTATCTGATACGAATGCAAATTTTAAAAGCCACGACTGCAACTATCGGAGTATTACATCTGTGAAGTCGTGAGGAGGAAGACTGGTTCGAAATTTCTCGGTCGATTCGTCGAATGTTCGACATACGAAGCCAAATAAATTAATAAAGAAGATAACAGCGAATAGCGTATAAGGAAGTTCTTTATGGAGACTTTCTTTTTCTCTTTTCTATTCTAAACGTACGTTAAACTTGCTTAAGACGCGATATAAATCGTACTTTTAAATAATCTTATCTCGGCCTATGCACGAACGGTTTAAAAAGGAAGATTGATGGTACTTTCGAGTTGGAGCTTTTATACAAGTCAGTCGTCGATTTTTAAAGCCGTCCCGGAGAAAGTTTGGGACACGTAAATTCACATTTTACGTATACCTGCAGGCAGAGAATTTTGACGAATTCAAGTAATACTTATAAGCGAAGGCAAACAAAGAGAAAAGGAAACAACAAAAGAATTTGATAAACTTCTACACTAATACTAAAATTGAAGTTATTCAATTCTGCCTCATTGTTTTGTCGGAATTTCCGTTTTTTTTTTCTGAAACAGCTAGTCATTTTACGCGAGCAGCGTTTGGCCATTATGCTAAGATTTATAGACGATATCGGATAGCGAGTTTCTCTCGAAACGATATTCGTGCAACCCATTTTAATGCAGATTGAATTGAGGTACCCGCCCGCATTTGAAATTCAAATGCGATATTATCCTGTTTATCGACCAAGTTTATTCTCCCCCTTTGATTATTTATTTAGCTTTGCGCGAGTTTTAAGTAAATTCAGCTCAGTTTGTATGCTTTACTTTGCGTTATCTATGGGGGAATTGGTTGATGTGGAATAGCAAATTGGTTCAGGAGAAACAATATATGTATAGTTATTATGATTACATAACAACTCTTGATGTTCAAAAATACAATTACAGTGCATTCTCGATAATACGCAGTAATTAAAACGGACCCAATGCGGATTACTGAAAAATGCGGATTACTGAATTGTAAAAAAAACTTACAACGTTCATAACAAAAGAACATTTATTAACTTATATTGTTATATTTTTATTATACGTGTACAAATAAATACATATGTATTATCAAATAAACTATTGAAAATACTTTGTTTATTTTTGTTTGTCTTAAAGTTTTTTCACTTAACTGTATTAAAATTTATCTGTTCTAGTTTTATTTCATTCTTTTTAGACATTATTATGAATAGTTATTTCTTTAATTAGACGTACACATTCATTATTTTTATGAATAATGTAAATTCTATGCAATAAATGATGTGTCATAAATGAATTATACTTTTCACTCAATGTTAACAATGTGTAACATACAAGTTTTAAATTCAAGTTGTTTTACTTTACAATTTTTAAATAATGAACGACGGTTTCTTTGGATTATATTTAAAAGTTGTTTACATAAATATTAGCCTAAATTTATCTAGTTATAATTTTTATACATTGTTAAATAATTGGTTTCTATCCTATTGCTATATACCGATACATAACGTCAATAGTAAAAGCATTTCTACATGTTTCGTTATTATTTTATGATTGACAAATTTTTCTCGACTGTTTTATCTCATTGGTATTTCAATAATTTATCATATCAGGCTCTACAGCAGTTAATTGAGTTATTGATTTATCTAAAATAAAGTGAATTTTAGTATATTTTGCCTAAAATTCGTTTGTCACTTTAGTTTTATTCCAAGAAAGGAAGGAGAGTAATGATTTTTACTACTCAGTATGTTTAGAAACAAAATTAGATTTTTACCATGGACAAACATGGACTTTTTGATTAGAAAAGTATCATTATAAATTTTAATTAAAATCACGTGTCAAATTATTGTAAATATGAGGTTAAGTATAACTTACGTTCTACACTTCTACGAACTATGCTAACGTTGGAATATTAATCCTGCTTGGTTGTTCTGTACATCGAAGAAGTTTAATTATATGATAACACATTCGAAGTTAATTAAAATAAAAATTAGGTTATTTCTAAAAGACATGCTTGCCTTGCTGATGGCTGGGTTTGCAGTATTAAGTAATTTTAGAAAGTTAATGTTTGTAAAATAATAAAATAGCGAGTTATAAATTATTAAATTATAGAGTTAATGAGAAACTTCAATCATTAATTAATAAAAATGAAAAGAATGTAAACAAAAAGAAAAAAGGGTGAAATAGAGTAAAATTAATGAAAATTATATGTTTAGAATAATTGGGAAATTGATTAACTAATGATAAGTACGTAAATTAATTGTAAAGTAAAGTAAAGTTGAAAAATAAATTTTATAAATATTTATTTTTTCTTATTGAATGGGTGTCTGAGGGAATGGTAAATATGTGGAATATTGTTTTCCAATTGATCATTAAGTAGTAAGGTTTTTTGTGGGTTTTTCATAGCTCTCAAATAATTCCATTAAGTAGCCTTTATTCAGAATGATTTTGATGTTATCAAATGTGAATTTATGATTGTTAAAATTTATGTGTCTACCGAGGTTTGAATTATTGCTTGTGAGGTGTTCTTTGACTCTAATTTCGATTTTTCTGTCGGTCTCTCCTATGTATGTAGCATTGCAAGTTTCACATGTAAGGGTGTATACACCATTTTTTCTAGTAATTTGGTAGGTGGTTTACTGTTGCTAAGTATCTTTTTTTAGGCTATGGTTTGTTTTAAGGACAAGCGAAATGTTGAATTTATTAGCAATGCTTTTAATTTTGTTACTGACTTTGCCTTGGAAGTGATGGCTGTATAGATTGGTTTAGGTTTGTCTTCTATATGTACTAGTGTAATATAGTTAGTATTTCTAACATTGAATTTCTGAATTATATTATTAAAATAGTGGGTATCGTCTTCTAACCATTGTTAGAAGCAATTTGTTGTATAATGTTTAACTCTTTTTTCATGTTATTAAAACTGAGAAGAGTATTTTTTAGTCTGTATTGATTTTTTAATTGTTGGGTCATGAACAGAATTAAATGGGATAATAGCGTCGGTTTGTGTAAGTTTCCTATAAATGTCATAATTAATTGTATGTGGGGATGTTATTAAAAAAAATAAGGTGTGATTATTTTCTAATTCAATGGTGAATTTTATTTTACGGTGTAATGTATTTACAAAATTGTGAAGTTGATGTACAATATTTATATTTGTAGTGTCAATTATATCGTAATATGATTAGATTATATCGTAATATCGTCTACATATCGGTTCCATAATATAATTTTGTTAATGAATTCGAAATTGCTATTGTGTATAATTTTTTCTAAATGGTTCATGAATATGTCACTCATAAGTCAGCTTATAGGTAAACCTTCAATCATTTTATAATATTTATTGTTAAATATAAAGTGATTTTGGTTAATGCAAGCAGTTAAAAGTTTTATTAAGTTATTTTATCTGTGTTATTGTTTAAGTGATTATTAATGATTTGTGTAGCTATGGAAATCGTTTCTTTAATAGGTATATTAGTTATAAATAAATAAAGTTAAGTAAGTTAATTATATTATTAATTATAAAGTATAAAGTATATTAGTTAATTAAAGTTAAATAAAGATAAAGTTGTAAATTCAGAAGGCAGTACTAAATTGTGGATGTTATCAAATAAATTGTAACAATTTTTTATAGAATATTTTGGTGTAAATTCGATTATATTTTTGAAAAAATTGACTAAGAATTTAGAAACAAAGTATGAACTCGAATTAGTGGAGATTATAATTGGTCTAATTGGAATATAATTTTTGTGTATTTTGGGGAGTGAATGTAGCTTAGGGATTATTGAGTTCATAGGTAATGCTTCTTTAGGATTGCAATTATATTTATTTAAAGTTCTGATGCATTTTTTATGATTTTTTTTTGAAATTATTGCGAAAAGTTAATTAGCGTTTTTCTTTCTTTACCTCTACAAAGTCATTTTCTTGTATAAATTGTTCTGTTTTTTGAATGTAATCTATGTTATTCATTAGGATTATACCAGCGTTTTTATCACCTGTTGTAACTGTGATGTTTTCTTCTTTTATCTTTTTTGTAGATTTCGTAGTGTGATGTTTTCTTGGTCTTCATGTATTCTTGATTTTTTACTTCGATGATGTAAGTTTTCTTCTTTTCCAATGATTGTAATAAGTTGTTTCTTGATTTCTTCTTCTTTTGGATGGTTTTTGATGGCTTTTTCAATTTCTATTGTCAAGTATGAGAAAGTGGAATTTTATGTTGTATTGCTTTCTAATTTTTGTTTAGATAAATTGTTGTTTTAATTGGAATACTTTATTTCTATTGATTTCTTTAGGAAATTTAAAATTAGCTGATTTAATTAAGAATTCAAAGAAATTCAAACTTCGGTAGACACATAAATTTTAACAATCATAAATTCACATTTGATAACATCAAAATCATTCATCAACTGATAGACGACGAATAAAAGTTATAGTTTTGAAATCATGGACAAAACAAACGCTGGCTAAGTACATATTTAAATTCAAAATAGGAAATAAGAATAATGAAGCTTCCAGACTGCTAGTGGTTTCGTATATTAATTAATACAGAGACGTGGATTAATTAATACATAGATTCGTGTATTCTTTCGCATTTATCTTTGGCTATATCGTTCGACTTCGCACAATCTATTAAAGGAACTGCAGGGAGCTTTTCAATGGCAGCACATCTTGACCTGTGCAGTTAGGAAGAAACCGTTACATAACATGGTTCACCATCGCTGTGTTACGAATAGTGTTTAAAACGAATACACCGCGCATACAGTTCGTTGCAAAAGTGTTTCTAGACCTACTATTACTTTGTTAGATTGATCTGTACCAGACAAAAACTCCACTCCATGGTATGGCATTGCGCTTGAATTCGAGATTTAAAAGGAGCGTGTGAAGAATTATATATTGATATTATTAATTTATATTAAGTAATATTTCCCCTTTTAAAATTACCAGAAAACAATTTATCTCGAACGTCGAGAGTATGTGGAGTTTTTGTTATCAATAAAATAACAAATATTGGGTTATCTGCTGGGGCAATAGATAAGATTGAACCTGTCTGAATTACGTACGACTTTTTCTCGTATAATTCGATCAATCGTTCCACTTATTTTTGCGTTGTTCTGCGGGTAATTTGTATAAGGACGCAAAGAATCGTGTAAAATTTGTACACATTGTTTTTAAGTGACGTACCGTCAAGGCTAAGAATAGCGGCCAGATATTCTAAGTATTCAATAGGGTGGGGAGCCTAATTTTAAACCCTTCCAGTGACGAAAATCGAAGAGAATGACTCACGCTCACTTCCCACGAATTCCCCTCGACTCTCATCGTTCTTTGAATTATTGGAATAAATAGAAACTGGATTTTCGTTTGTTATTGTTGCTGTTTGAAAGAATATTCCATCAAATTGCGTTATTAATAGGTAAATAATAAAAAAAATCCCATTTTCTTTTTAAGATGATAACTTGCGATTGTTTCGTTATCTCCTGTTTTGCTATTTTAAAAACGCTCTAGTGGCCATTGATAACAATTGTTTCAAGGTCGATTCACGCGCGCCGTGCACGTTTAATGACGTGATATTACTATTTTTCCAGTAAAATTGACGCAGCAGTATTCGATGTGACGCTTCACGTTACAAAAAGAAAAAAATTACCGACTCTACGACCGTGTTGCGTTTATAAAATCGCCAACATTGACATCTTTTCGTTTGACGTTATTATTTGTTACAAATACCTCATTGAAATTGATGCCGAATAGCAAGTAAACTGATCATTCTCCTTTGGAAGTATAGATCGACGAACTTCGAAGTTCAGAAGTAGGACTCTGGGTCATCTCTAGTTTCTAGAAGGCTTATGATTTTTTCCGAGCGCACTTGATAGTTTTCTACGGTACACCGTAGTAACTATAGTGGGAGAAAGTATCCCAGTTCGTCCTACTATTGTTTCGGGTTGCCTTTTTATGATTAATAGCAGATAATACGATAATACTGACGTACTCAATACAAGTGTTCTTTCACAACTTTTAGATATTTTTGGAAGCGGTCTAATTGATTCAAAGTCTTTTTATAGTTGAGTACAAAGCCAAGGAGAATAATGAAATGAAATATGCAGAGAAAGTTAAATAGTAGGAAGCAATTTTTGCAGATTATAATTTAAATATTATATATATATATATATATATATATATATATATATATAATATACTATATATTAAATTATAATTTTAAGCTTCTGTAAAGTTAATACGGCCCAATAATTAATTTTAAGATTCAACTGGGTTCAGTCATTCTGGGTATAAATAAAGCATAAATTAAACTGTATTTATCTTTTCAGCTTTGCCAGCTCATGCCTATAGAATTAGCGTAGGCCCAGGCAGAGTAAAAAGGTAGGTCAGAGCAGTGTAAAGCGTTTAAGATAGAACGTGTTCGAAAACTGATATTGATTTAATTGCGAAAAGTTACATAA
The DNA here is from genome assembly GCA_033557515.1 of Diorygopyx duplodentatus. Classification (NCBI taxonomy): domain Eukaryota; kingdom Metazoa; phylum Arthropoda; class Insecta; order Coleoptera; family Scarabaeidae; genus Diorygopyx; species Diorygopyx duplodentatus. The sequence goes on along the minus strand of JAWQRJ010003292.1, from coordinate 557 downwards.
CCTGATAACTGGCGAAACTATGGTGATCACGTTATTAAATGTTAGGGATAAAATCGAACGTATGGTCTCACTTACTTCGTCTTAAGATCTTAAGACTTTTAATTAATCTACTTTATTTATCCGCAAAAAGAATAAACATTTGTAGTGAAATCCATAGCAATTTTGTCTTTGAAGAATTTTACAAAACAAAATCTTGCTATATATTTCTTAATTTCTATATAAGTTATATGCCAACACGCCTAAGAAGATGCCAATTCAGCACAATAAGATGCCAACTCAGCATGAAGATAGAAAAGGAGCATAAAAGCCGCTCGAACCATTAGCTGTTAGTTCATTTGTAATCAAGTGCCGTACGGTTAAGTTACTCTCTGTAATTGTTTTGGAATCTACACAAATATATTAGTAAAGTTAGTCATTTCAGTATTTTTAAACCCTTTTTAAGAATACAAACAATGAAGTGAAAACCTTAACTGGCGCAGTCGGTAGGATTGGTTAACACGATTCGCAGCAAGATCTGAGAAGCCGTGGTGTTTACCAAAACTTCATAACCAAACCAG
>JAWQRJ010003291.1:0-12267 GCA_033557515.1 Diorygopyx duplodentatus | reverse complement strand
CAATAAGGTAATGTCGTATAATTTTGAACCTTTTACACGTTATAGAAAATTGATTAATCTATTCGCCAGTTTTTGTTTCATTTAAAATGGTGTACAATTTTTTTTTTAATTCGCTTTCAAAGAGGGGTCAATACTTTTGACGACGATAATAGTAGTATATGTAGGAGAAAGCTAGCCTAAATAAGTTCCTTTTGTACTTCCCTATCTGTTTATGTTGTCCCTATTTATTATAATCAGGTTAGCTAAAATACAATAATTTAAAATTTCAAGTGTTTTGCCAAAGAAGACGCAGAAACCTCAGTTCCATTAGTTAGATCAATAAAAATAAAGATTTTATTAAAAATATTTTATTTATTAGAATTATTATTCCTAAAAAAGTCCATTTTTTAGTATTTACTAAGCTCAAATAAATTTAATAAACTCAACTAAATTTTTTCTCAACTTTTTCCAAGGAGGAAATAGATTTTCTTTGCTTGCTACCGTTAGGTCTCTTGCAACTTTATATTCCTTCAATTTTCTTTTCCTCTACGTTACATAATTATCAAAACAAATGTTATGATACTAACGCTATCACATAAGTAGCATTTCCGTGTCAAACGAAAATGTTGAGATCAATTTCAGTTCCCACCTTACAGTGCCATCCTTACACTGACATTCAGCTGTTCTTATTTAAAACCACTGCAATCATTTAAACACTTCCCAGCTATATAATTAGTAACTGTATCAATAAATCAAGTTTTGTATTTTATGTTTTGTCGTTTATATTTCACTAAACGTGCAAAAAAAATGATGAAAAATAAATTTAACAGTTACTACATGTCTTTTATTTCATTAAAAATCAAACTGATAAATGTGAAAAATCAAATATTGTCTATTACCTCCATAAAAAATGTTAAAGCAAATGTCATGCGCGCCTAAAATTGCTGGAACAGAGATAATTACATTTGTCGCAATAAAATTATTACTTTTTAAATGGAGTCAATTTCCATTGCATATCGGAAATGATCTCTATTTTAGGTGTATTATTTGCTTTACAGTGCAATTGATGGTAAATACACAGTGTATCGGGTGCTCCATATTCCTCTTACGAAAGACAAATGGGTGGAGATTTTGTTAAATTAGGGCAAGTGCGCAAGTTTTACTTCACTCGTTCACTTGATGGTACGATAAGATACCCGAAGGAATGTACCGGAATACTAATTCCGTCAGAACTTACGAATCCGCTTTCCTGATTTATTGCCATAGTTTTAAAAGCAACTGCTTGACAGATGAGCACTTACGGGAGAATAACTTATAAAGAGCGAATAGGGTGAAGTATGATTTACTGGCCATACGTTTTAGATATGAGGTTAAAAGTTTGAAATAGTACCCTTCAAAATTCTGGTTTGGGAATTTTGTCATCAGCTATTATCATCGCGCACATGATCAAACACAAAATAATTGATTAGGTAACGCAGTGTAGTTTCCGTAATGTACCAATTACGATATATTAGTTGAAGTGTAATTAAAATATGCCTGAATAGAGAGTAAAGATTTATTCTTCTCCTTTTCAAAACATTTGTGAAGTCTCTCTTCACAAATCTCGCAAGTACAGAAAGCCGAGAAATTAAAAGCTGAATTTGCAGGATTTAGAGATTCTTTTTTTATTAAGATATAAAATGAACTTTGACCTTTCACCACACGATGGCGCGGTGGTAAAAAACAAAAACTTTTACTTTGTGCATCTTTTGATCTTCCGCAGTGTTTTAAGATATCTACACCACTTTTGTTTAGATTTTTGAAGTCTTGTATTTGGAGCTTTTGCTCACTATTACTTTTGTTGCTAACGCGATACACAATACCAAACCATAATATTAACATTACATTAAACTTGTAGTTGTCCCTGAAGATTGCACGAAACACGTAGGACAAGAATCTAATAAAATAATCGAAAGTGTACAGTGTTGCATATTATTACTGTTAATAAAACCCGATTAAAGTGGACACAAACGAATTAATTTAGATTGTTAAACACAAAGCAATCCTCCAAGCAATGCTACCGGGAGGTAAATGAGCGAAATGAACTGCCACGGGATTGCTTTACCTATTAAAGCTACTTGTTTAATAAATCAAATTATTCGAGTTATTAAACAAAACAGTCCGTGTAGGTGTGGTAGCGTGAATTCAAAAGGGTTGGTGCATATAGTTAATTACTTAGCAGCAGACAAGAATCTACCCGGAGAGCCTCCTTAGTTCATTTCGCTACAAATTGGTTTAGCCAAAGTAACGAAGGAAACGATGTAACAGGATCAAAAGATAAGATGCTCTGAGGACAAAAAGGGCAAAAAGTCTATAGTAAAATAGCTTAGGTCCCGTGAACCACCCGCGTTGCAGAATGGACTATTCACGGGGGACCATCCATTAAAGTAAGTGTTTAAGCCGCTGCTGCATGAAATGAAATGACTCCGGGCGGTGACTGAGCGTGCTGAAATGGCGTGAAATAAAGAGAGAGCACAACGGCGTGAATCCGATCGATCGAGGAACCTGTGGACACAGACACCTGTGTACCGTTTTAGATTTTCTCACAGGAGAACCTGTCAACTGCGTAAATTGAATGTCTGGCAAGAGCTACTTCGTATATGAAAGGCTACTTTAATATTACAATGCTCCATTGATGTATGGTTTCGAGAGTTTCTAACATCATGTCAAGAAATCTACATCGTGTTTTTGATTTCGTAAATCTGGCTTTCTATGCTATTAAGGCAGTTAGTAATAAAATTTAAAAAATACGTAGACAGATCATAGAAAAAATCATTACTTTGTGAGTTTTAAAAAATATGAAAACATTTCATTTTTACACAATTCATTTCAATTGTGAAAAAATTTCGAACGATAGGTGAACTGTGTTTAATGCAAATCAAACTTTTGCTGTAAATGTTTTGTATTTTATCGTGGGGTCAGAACGAAGAACTGTATAACTGAGATCATCAGAAATACGGAACGAAAGTGGTTAAAACAAGAATTTTAGCGATGGTCCAGAATTAGTGGTAACCTGTGTATTTATTTAAAGGTACTTCACACAGAACTTACACATAAACTCCACAACATTGAATTAGACATTAGAGAAGAATGCAGTGAACAGTTATTATGCAATTTAAAAATGGTACCATATTACCTACTGTATGTTTATGAACGCAACAGTGATTAATTTGTGTAAACAGGAATGAGTGAAATATCGTTCAGTGTAAACGATGCTTTGTCACCTCGTTGACAGTAAGCTAACCTAAGTTTTTTTGCAGCCAAGAAAGAAGAGTAAGTTTAAATACAATTGGACGCGGCTAGGGGTAGAAGTGCACAATCCAACTTTGTAAATTGCAAATATAGGGACCTTTTTCCAGCAGCGAGAAGAAAGGAGTCTTCGAAAAGATGGAAGTGGACGAGGGACCCGTGGGTGAACCTATGCCCGGACCATCAATCCACCAATCCATAACGTAAGAAATGGTCCGTCTGGTGCAAATTAACTTACACCACCGCAGTTTATGTTGACATTAATTTAAATAAATAAATTTTGTACTTTAAAATAAAAATTAAAGTACAAAATTTATGGACTAATTAATTTTACAGTTAATATATCTCTTGTATTTTTCCATTAGGTATACACTACTTTGTCCTAGGAGGGTAACATATACAAATTGGAACCACCCTTATACCATCTCGCTGTTTAGACTATTGGAAAAGAAGGTGAAGTAAGGATTGCATATCGACGAGCAATAAGGCGAAGGGGAAGAGTTTTTGACGTAGGAGTAATAACTGGGAACCGCCCTTATACCATCCCACTATTTAGACTACTGGAGCATAAAGCGGAGGAGTATGAATCGTATATCAACAAACTGTGAATAAGGTTATAAAACTGTTAAATGTAAACATTGTACAGTTATCCCCACTATCAGAAGTAAGGGAATTAATTTGAATTATCCTGTATAGTATTTTTTTTTTAAATAATTTTTGCCGATTACAACCCCACTGATATTTTCTTTCCATTTTTGGCATTTCTTTTTCTTTTTTTTCTAGGTATGGATATATTAGAATGACCACTTTGGCCACTACGGAGGTTCACCTGGATTTAGAATCTCCCTTCACATCTTCATGGGAGAAAAGTGACTACGGCGACGACAACTAAACAGCCCAATACAATTTGGGGCCCCAGCCTTATACCTATCTCAATGAAAGGATCTACACAATGCGTCTATTGTATCCAACATTTTGATGGTGAGATTTTGATATATCTTGGCCAAGTAGGTTATTCTAAGGGTAATGATACCGTTCTTGGAAGTTGATACATTCATATTTCTGTCTACCTCTTCGTTCGTCTGTCAACCTGTGATTAACACTTCTCCTATTTCTAATCATTTTAGGGAAAAAAGTAACAAATACATTTTTTATTGTATCAGTTCTATTTTCTTCTAGAAGTATTTTCATATGTTCGCTAGACGCTATGCAACTTCAGTTTTATAAACTGATCACCTTGTTCAATTCCTTTGTCAAATTTGTGGTCGATTTTATTAATCATACATTTAGCTAAAGTCGCACCATTTAGGAACCATTGAACATTTTTTACAAAATGGTCAGTGGGGTTATGTGAGAAAAAGTCGTTATGTTATGGGGGGACTAAGTACTTCTTTTATTGGATTTTTTTTGCTGAAATAGACTCTTAGAGGGCTAGGATTCGCATTGCCGCACCGCTATGTTAAGCTAATGTCATTTTTTGTTATGTTAAGCTAATGTCCAATAACTCCTAAACGGTGCAACTGTGGCCCAATATATGTATAATAAAATAGACTTATAGGATTTATAAATAGACTTATAGGATTTATAAATAGACTTATAGATTCTATAAGGAATCCAAAAATCTAGTAATATACAGGTGTTCTATTTAAAAATCTGAAGTTGCATAGCGTCTGGAAGAAATGGAACAACCTGTATATATGAAAATACTTCTAGAAGAGAGGAATACTAAAACCATGCAACTTTTTTTAACTAGAATGATTAGAAATGGTAGAAGTGTGGACCACAGCGTAACGGACAGGCAGACGGACAGACCAATGGCCAAAAATGGTACCATGAGTCTTAGAATACCATAATTCGTCCAGATGTGTCAAAATGTCACCATCAAAATTTTGGACCGAATGCATTACTTTCTTTTTATACCTTTAGGGCAAGAGAAAGGGAAGACAAGAAGGTGCGCCTTTGCCCATATGTATGTTAATAAAATGGACCATAAATTCCATAAGGAATTCAAATGTGTAATAATATACATCTAGAAGAAATGGGATACCCTGCTGATATGAAAATATGTATTTCTAGAAGAAACTTGAACTGAAACCATTAGCCTTTTTTGCCTAAAATGATTAGAAATATGCGAAATATTAATACAGTATCAATCAATACAGTATCAGTTCAATGATTTAAGGAAATAAAAACTATAAAAGATCGCCCAGCTCAGGAAGACCGAAATAGCAATAAATCATGATACTTCATTAAATATTTTACTGGACGTGACTGATAAACCACAAACATCTCTCAGACAACTTGCTGCGGATCTTCAGCTTGCATCATGTTTCAGAAAGGTCAATAAGGAAAATATTGACCAACCATTATTCTAAAAATTCTGTTTTGCTTTTACACATTTTTTTGTTAAAGAATTAAGTATTTTGCTATATAAGAAGAAAATTGTGAAATATTGTGAAAACTTTAGAGTTGTCAGATTGAAATTTCATGTAGAAAACCGGTGGATATGGAAGACCAGTAAGAATTGCTGAACATTTATTTGTGATTTACATCACTGTAACGGAATAACACATGGATAAATAATAATAATTAAAGCAGTCCAAATTAAAGCAGCCCTATAAACCTTACTTAGTGCACGAACTGTTGGAAGACGATTTTGATGATGGCGTGCAAGCTTTGCAGAAGTTATGATGAAAAAAGTTGTGCTTTTGGATGAAGCCACTTTTCTGCTAACCGGTTCTTTAAACAGGCATAATAATAGGTTCACACGTAGTATCCGCAAAAGGTTAATGTTTTGTGTGTAATACATTAACATTAACGTCTGCTGGCAACTTGGGGTTATTACAAAATCAAATTGTACCAGCAATAAAAATGATTGAGCTGAATCCAACAAATCAACGCATTTTTCATCCAGACATCTGGTTCCAACAATATGGTGCCCCAGCGCACTTTGGTCAACAAGTTCGAAAGTATTTGAACAGAATTTTTCCAGAACAATGGATTGGTCGAAGAGGGTAGATTGACTGGCCTTCTAGATCTCCAGAGATGACACAAGTAGATTTCTGAGGATATTTAAAAAGTGTTTTGTATGCAAACAGACCATCAACACTTGATTCAGCATTCCTTCGAGGCTTGTATTAACAGACTTCGCTACTGCCAAGAAGTAAATGGGCAATACTTTCAACATTTATTGTGGTATATCTCAAAAATATGTTTTATGACTTTGAAATTTAGTTTATGTATGATTAGTTTACACACGATTTTGTTATTGTTTTTTATTAAACTACACCGTACTGTTTTTCTAAAACAAGTATCTTCCAAATGATACCATTATCAACATATCTTGCGATTAAAAAATACAAGATGGCGATGTTTCACAAAAGCTCGAAATAATAAACAAATGAGATTTCTGTTAAAGGATGGGTTTTCATAAACAACTTAACATTTTCAAGTTTCAAATTTATATCTTAAACCATTTGTACATAATTCCACTTGGTGCAAAACCTTATCCGCGCTCTGTACAATGAACTGCATTAATAACTACTATCAAAACAATATTTAGCCCAGGACTTATCGATTTTGATGCTAAAGCTTGATGAATCATGCAGTATGCCCAGACTACTCCTGGAGATACCTTCTTCACAAGTGCTTGTAGACTATTATATCTACCAAACATGGGCATCTACCAGATATTGAGTACCATCGGTGCAAATTCCAAACATTCCTTCCACTGTATGTTTATGCTAACAATACTATCATTTATCATTCTGGACTACTCGACAGCAGTTGTTATTCCTTGTATATGGTTTTAAAATAGCAAGTCTTCAACTATTATATGTTATATAACAGAATCTGATATAGCAAATCAAATGAGAATCGTTACTGCTGTATGTTGCTTCATCAAATCATTTTCTAACTAACTCAGATTCAAACTGGTGCTGAATATCCACAGCTATATCGTTAATTATTCGGAAAATAGTTTCATTCAACAGAGGAATATTCTTGAGTTGTTTAGCGTAGCGTTCAGCAAACATTGTTTCTCCCATGTCTATGGCAGCTGGTAAAATGAGTTGCTCTGCAATCGTATGTGGCTTCTTGCATTTGGCTGTTTTATGCCACGTTGTACATATGATGCCAATAAAGGTTTGTCATTTACTGTTAGAGCTTTATAGAAAATTGACTTCTGTTTCCCTAAAGATCTAAGTTCCTCTGCAAAAAATTCACAGAGCTTTCTATTGAATTCCATCTACATCTCTGATGAAGTAGAAGCTCATGTCCTTAAGTTTACGTTTGCCCCCAACTCTATTCATTTTTATTAAACGTGTACATATATACAATGTTTTGTTCAGCATTGCTTAAGCTCAGCATACAATATGTTCTCAGCAACTCCAACTGGCAAACTCTCTTACGTAACATAGTCACAACGTCACAACTAACAACTAACACGCATTGCCGCTGCTTTTATAGTCGCGGCAGCGCGTTATAATAATGTTCAACCCAAAAGGGGTATCAGTATCTGCAAACGTTCTGGTAATAGTAGATCAGGTGATAATGCGGCGCGACTGCCCCACATCGGCAGCGTAGTCAATATTTCCAAGTTTCCTATGCAGAAATGTTAAATTGTGCATTATTATACAATTTATAATATATAAAATCTTTTCCGTCAACACTGTATGATTTATTTTATGAAAGTGTATGTCTCTGACTTGGTGTAAGCCCGACATAAATCAGTATCAAAAGTGCATTTGGTTGATCCAGCACGTCGCAATCCTTTGCGCTACTCATCAAATCATTACTGTTCACAATTTCTCACAGGAAGTATTAAAACGAAAAGATAGATAATGTATACACGTGAAAAAGAAAACTGTCATAGAAGTCATCGCAACTTGACTGGCGCTGGAGAATCAGAATTGGAATGTTAAGGCTAAGTTAAGAAATTTTAAAAATGGATGAGTGGTTTAAGTAAAACATTTTTGATTGTAAGAATTAAATATTTAAAATAAATTGGGCTGTTTTTTAGCTGTTACAAAATATGAAATAGTTGGAATATATAGCAAGAATGCAACTGGTTTATAAAAAATGGAATGAAGTGAACAACGGACTAAAAATATAGAATAAAATAGATTCCAATAAGTGACTTAACACTATTTGGTTGCTATGGAAATGAATGCAGATTCAGTTGCCATGGTGACAGGGATAATAAAAACTATCTTACCGCATTTGCTATCGTATAAAGCATCTCCACGTACAATTTATCCTTCTCGTTTTGAGGCATGCTATAATCTATAGGAGTGATCCCCACTTGATTTTCATGCGGGGGTGCGTCCACAACTGAATCTTCAGCCGCCTTCAGCACACTCTGCCGTTGATTTTCCTGCTTCCAGGCCAACGCCGGAAAACTTTCGAAATACGAGCCGTCGATGTCTTGCACCCTGCAACAATTACCGGAGTATTAACAACGGAAGTGAAACATCGCGTTCTGTTCGTGGCATTCGCCATATGTGGCAGCACCACCGAATTAAATTAAATCGCTAACTTAGTTAGGAAAGTGGATTTGATTTCTACAAACTAGGGAAGGAAGCGGCGTTTCGTGCTGAAACGCAATATTGCTCGGGAGTTTGGTTTCTCATTATCGGAATTTACATACGTGCGGGCGTTTGATGGTTTCTGAGTGTTGAATTTAATTGCAGACGCTTGTTTAGACTGACGCAGTAAACCACGTGGCGGCTTACAATTGATGCTCATTAAAATTTAATGTTAAACAACGAACAGTTGAGTGGAATTAATACTAGAGAAGAATTGAATGCACAAAATTAATATGTCTAAAGTAGGACTTAATTATCATTATCAGAACGCACAAGTGCTTTCGTGTATATAAATGGGGAAATATCGAAGGAATGTAATAATCTTGTAGCTGCATTATTACTTTTTAATGTCGTTCGCAATATTTTCGTCGCAGCAAGAGTACATATTTTTAGTCGGGAGGCAAAGTGGAGTTCTCGTTTTCTCTTGCCATACCTAAACATTTTCCGGGATAGATACCTTTGCAAATTGTTCCGTTACTGCAGGAAGGGCGTGCTCCGCGGGAAATTCAGCCTGCTACGTGAATATTTCATGGCCTTTCGCTTTCTGCTGTGGATGTCTGCAGACGCCAATGGCAACATGTTATGTATTCCGTGTACGTGGGTGAAAAACAAAAGTTATCTTTTCGGGAAAAGACAAGATGATGAAATTTTCTTGTATCATTTCTATCACACTTAAGAGAGTTTGTTTTTCGTATAGTTTACTCTCTATGTTTTCACTTTAATACTGAGTGGCTTAAAAGTTGCTGAACTCAAAATCATATCGACTGTCCCACAACGAAAAATGTTTCCTCCTTTACAATATTGCTTGTTCAACTTATTCTTGAGGTGACATAATTTTTTCTTTGTGAATTGTGGTTAGCCATTCATTTCCATATGTAGAAGACAAAGAATAACAGGGATTTAGGTTTACTACCAATAAAAACTTCAAAATGAAAAGTATGCTGAAACAATACGTAATCATAATCTGAAAATCCGTAATAAGGATAAGTGCTCTACAAATGATATAGAAGAAATCAGAATGGATTGAAGTTTGTTACAGTAGGTCAATATTCTGACGGAATTTAATTAAAAAAGTATTCTGCATACCACAGGATTTTAATCTTTATTTTTGATCTGTCTTGATTGAGATCTTTGTTAGCATCTCATAACGACGTTGTACGTTGATACATGGTGAGAACTTTTGGTAACAATGCAATATTGTTGACAATATTGATAGTTATTGTGACAATAGCTTGGTAATAGTTATAAAATTGCTAGATATAAATTTCAAGTAATAAAGTAGTAAGAATTCCGTAATCACAAGATACAAATTTAGCATACATACACAGTGTCCCAAGGAAAACAGTCCACCCCAAATATGTTTGCGCGTAATTGTTTTCCGCAGAAATGGCGAAACACGCCAACCTTCATTTGAAAGGGGACGTTTTTTAGTATAAAATTCGTTTTTCCCTTTTCATACCCCCACCGTACAGAAACTCCATAAAAAATTAATAATAATAGGAATTTGCCCTACAATATCTGTTTTTCTGACGAATGTTCGTTTTTTCTTGAATGGTGAAGTAAACGGACATAACTGCCGATATTGGAGTGACAGTAATCCTTATTTGTTTCGAGAAACGCATCCTCAGAAATTGAATGTTTAGGCAGGTATCTTGGGGGACAATATTGTTGGACATTTTTTGTTTCTGGAAATTTAAATGGAGAAAGTTAGCTAAAACTTCTATAGAACACCGCCAACTCCACACCACGCTGCTCCGTAGTTCGTCAATTTTTGGATGAGGAATTTTCTCGGAGATGGATTGGCAGAAGAGATCCCGTGGAATGGCCTCCCAGGTCACCTGATCTTTCGCCATTGGATTTCCTCTTATGGGGAAAAGCAAAGTGTATGCCACGAAACCTGAATCTCTAGAAGATGTACCTAATAGAATTATTGAGGAATGTCGTTTGGTAACTCCTGAAATATTCAATAATGTTTCGTACATGTTTCGAATTTTTTTAAACAGCCTACCCTAAACTGATGTTTTTGAAACATGGTATAAGCAAAAATGTATTGTTTCCATTATTTCAGTATAAATAAAGTTTATAGTAAACTATATGCAGTAACGTTGATATGCAACCATAGTTTTTCATCAGTTGTACTTTTGTATGGAGGTCAATGAGGCCATGTTCAACACATAATAAAATAATTTAAAGCAATCTATCACATTATTTTTAACACTCTACCTCCTTTTTTCTCTAGAACATAACGTATAAAATACAATACAAAACACAGTCATGTAGAAAACGAACGCCTTTCCTCTGTACCTCTGTGCGGTGGAGGGATGAAGCAAATTTTATGCTGAAAGATGTCCCCTTCAAATGAACGTTGACGTGTTTCGCCATTTCTGCGGAAAGCAATTGCGTGTAAAGATATGTGGGGTGGACTGTTTTCCATGGGACACCTCTAATGTACCGGTTATACTAAGAAAGGAAGTCGGCTATATCTCGGGAACCGTTTATCCCATAATCTCGGGATTTTTTTATAAGTAAAAGTGGCCAAGAGAAAACGTTTTTGTTTGAAAAAGTTTTGTTGAAAAAGTTTTTAGGTCGGCCGGTAGAGGGCGTAACACTCATAGTCAACTAGAAAAGACGCATTTTCTTAGACATACACCCAATTTATGTATATTAAAATGAAGTTTGTAATCATCTTTACTAAATTGCAAATAATTTTTATTGTTTTTTTTCTCTAGCTTGCCTAACAAAGGGTGGGCAAAAAGACAAATGCTTGTTTTAAAAAATGACTATAACTTCGTTACGGATTAATAGATATTGATGCTTTAGGCTTGGTTGAAAAGAGCATTTATCGTGCTTTCAAATGTGGTAGGAATTCTATTATTTTACGCTTTGCGCCGATCGCTAGATGGCGTTTTCTGTCGAATTCACAGATTTTGCTTGTTTTCTTGGAAATTTCAAATCAAACAATATATTTATTATAGACCAGTGTTAAAAATAAGGAAAAAACAAAGACAGTTGCGCACACCGCAAGATGATAATTTTTTTCCAAGCGGAGATATAAAAGCAATATTATAAAGTTAACTTTGGAACAGCCCGTATTAAACATTAGCTTTAAGGTTTTCAATCTGCCGCTAATGTATTTTTATGAACATAAATAGTAATCGAAACGTTATTCGTTAATTCATAACGAAGTTATGGCCATTTTTTAAACAAACATTTATTCCTTTCCCCCATCCTTTATTTGGCAAGAATTATTTACAATTTAGTAAAGATTATAACACTTCATTTATATATATATATATATATATATATATATATATATATATATATATATATTTATCTCTTTTTTTTATAGCGATAGTTATTTAATATTTTATAGTTTATTTTTTTTTCTCTATTATAAAAAAAAAACAATATTATA
>JAWQRJ010003290.1:0-12267 GCA_033557515.1 Diorygopyx duplodentatus | reverse complement strand
CTTTATATCATTATTTTTATTATACCAATAATAATAATAAGACGACAATATCATATGACAAGACAATAAATAATACCATTAGCAGCATATATTTTCAATCTTGTGGTTGATTGATCATATTTTTTGTGATTTTCTTTACTGTTCTTGTTCTGACTTTTCTGTTAAACATTTTTTGCTAACGCTTTCCATGTTAACTCTTTTCTTCATACCTTTTTGTTAGTATGGTCATAACTATGAACTATTACATTTTAAAACTATCTTCACATAAGGCAGATTATTTATAGTATTTTTGGTTCACGTAAATTTAGATAGAACTTTCAAAAGAAGAGAATATCATAACGATAAAAAGAGTATGATTAGAGAAAATATGCACATACCCCTCTTTCCTTTGTACACTACTCACCAAAAATTCTTTGGATGTAAAAATGAAGGCTATTCTTGGTTTCAGTTCCAAATCCCAAATTAATTTTCTCTTTCTTCTTAAACAGTCATTATTAGGAGTTGAAAAAAAATTCCACGTTTAGTTTTAAAAACGAACATTACACAATAAATTAATTGGCATTTTTTGACGAATTAATATTTTTAAAATTAGTATAAAAAAAGTATCAACGAAACTATAAAAAAACTAATCAAAATTAGTTATTAAAAAGTTTGTGTGTGTTGCATTGAACAAGTCCAGTAGATCTCATCTAACTTCCCAACCATATCCTTTTCTTCCTTGTTCTTCTTCTTTCGGAATAATTTGTTTATTTCCTTTATAACTTCATGCCATTTCTTGTAGGTATCCTGATCTCTCCTGAATCCAGTATTCCACTACATTTACTGTGAAACCATTGTTGCCAAAACATTGAATAACTTTTCAATGGAAAAAGATTTTTATTTCAAAATTTCAGGATTTACACATGAGAATAAAAGAAATTAAAATATGAGATTCTCAAAATGTGGGCCATCTGAGGAGCCAACGGAACGAAGTCTCTGCTCGAAATTCGCACTTCTTATCGCTGTTTTCAGATCTTCTATGGTTTTTGGTCGATCTTTGTACACTTTATCTTTAACATAGCCCCATAAAAAGCAGTCTACTGGTGATAAGTCAGGGCTATAGGGGGGCCAAAAAAGTCCATAGTCAGAGCGATTCGGAAGGCCTCTTGCGATGACACGAATGTCATAGTGACTTCTGAGCAAGTCTAGGACGTATCCTATTAAATGTGGGGGAGCTCCATCTTGCTGAAATCATGTGTCTTGAATTCACTGTATGGACTGTTATCTTTTCAGGATCTGGACGCATTAGGTCGAACATTGTAAGCTAGTTCTTTAACAGATTCTTTGAGATGATTTGGGTGTATAGTTTCTGCATATTTCGCCTTTCTTATTCTTATTATTAAAATATATATCCATGGTTTGAATTCTTAATTTAATTTTCATTTAGGTCACTATGGAATTAGGTTAACTCCATAACACGCGAGGCGTTAAGAACACGTCGTGCAGAAATGAAGTGACATTTTAACGTACTGGCCGTGTAATAATAATTGAAACGGAACCTTACGACTTTACTAATGCTTGCAAATATCCGCGATGGAATGTTTTCGAAACGTAAACATCGCTGGCACGACGAAAACTGCTGTTGCTCTTCCTTTTTCTCTGTGCTTTTTTTGCTTCTTTACGGCCGCAGCACTTGACGCGGTGCTCCAACATCGATGTGTCGAGTGGCTCGCAGCAGCTGCCCTGGTTATTATGTTACAGGAACGTTGTGAGTCGGAGTGGCGTGTAATTGAATTTTCCAAACTGCCGTTATCGGAGTACATGAATTATACAGCAAGACTGCTACTACGGAATATTGAACGTGTGTTACAAACGTCCCGACAACAGGTAGATTATCCGCAAATTGATGTTACGGGGGCCGATATTTCGCTGTACGCAAGTGTGAAAGATATAGTCCACATGCAGAAAAGTGGAAATGTGGGAGAAATTAACCAGATTTCAAATAATTCTAAGTCCAAATACCAATATTTCTTATAATAGACTAAATTGTTAAAATCGTCTCCTTCTATAATCCCACCACGAAGTAAAAATTATTGCCAACATATATTTCCACCGCCAGTTTTTTTGCCACCTTCCATAAAAGGACCCAAACAATTTTGGCAAAAGTCGTAAACGTTATTTTTTTCACCGGGAGTTTCCGTCCGTAAACCCCCTTTGGGGGCCAAAGGGGGTTTTGACGGCCCGTCCATTTGTCTCTCTGCTCCATAACGCACGTCACGGAAAATTCAATTGCGACCGTCAGCGACTGCCCGGGTTTTTTCGCTTTGCTAATTTTAACGAAATCTCGTCATAGCAGGCCTCGGAAATGCGTCCCTACCTGTTACGAATGCGTAAGCTTTTCCCGCATAATACACCCTAAAGTGGACTGTCTCTGTCACCGACTCAATCCCGATAACCCCTTTGACCTCCACCACCCCACCCGCAAACACGGTGGCACAAACCTTACGTAGGAGTGTAATGTCGTTTTCAACGCAGGACCCTCCGATGAGAGTGTTGTGTGTGTGCATGTGGGTAGAGTGGTAGGGAGGATTGGGTCCCAAACGAAAATTGGATCCTAACGTCTGCGAGAGAAGTATTTTCCAAGAAGGAAAATAATTGGATGTCATAGACTTATACTCATACAAATAATTCCAAATAACTGTAAAACCTAACATAATAGATTGCCTTTCCCTCAACCTGCAAAGTCTCCTCGCCATAGCAAGCTTACATCTTAAGAAAACAATGTACCCTACCTTAAAAGCATTTTTACAAAAAAAAAAGATTTTTTTAATTTTTTTTAATTTCACACTGTTTAAAGCCATTCTTTTGTTTACTTTCCAAGTCCTCCCAAAGTTTTCCATTTTCATTTCCAGCTAATCACACATAAAGTGCGTTCACAGTAACGAATGAGTAAAAAGGCAGTAAATCTGGACTCGCAGTAAACAGGGCACATAAAAAAGCACATTTTCAAAGTGTTCATTCAAGAATCTGTTTATTTGTCTAACGCGTAACATTCGCTTCGAGTTTATCAAAATATTTACGAGAGAAAAAAAACGGTTCGGAGGAACAAGGTGATTGTGTTTGTGAATCAACTTCGCATTTATGAATGATTTACGTTGGCACTAAAAGTTTCAAAGAGGCTAACAGACTAGAATAATGTGCATTCCGGATTAAAAAAAAAATAACTGAATGGAGTATTGTTAGTAGCATAAGATGGGATTTTTCTTCATGTGTCCATATAACATTATACCAACAAAATTTATCGCGTTGCATTTCTATACTTTATTAGACGTACACCGAGCTTTACTAACTTGGAACGTTGAGCTTTGAGCTTCCCGATAAAGTCGCTGTCCTTGACAGACGCGCCCTCCGTCGGCATTTTTTTTTGTCGAGCGAAGCCGGGGTACTCTACATGTTCCTGCAGGTCACGGCCGAAACGTGCTAAGACTGGGAGACTCTTAACGTGTTTTGCTGATAAATCATTTTCCGTGTCATCCTGGATTAGGTTCGTTGAGTACAGGTTTTTGGAAAATCAGCATAAAATCAGCTAGTGTCCTGCCACTACAGAATGTGACGGGGTGCAAAGCAGCTAACAGGATTAAACTGGATGTGCAGTTTTATGCTGTTTGGGGGGACTTTGGGAGTGGTCAAATTTGGATGATATAGTTGGAAGAGGGTGCAAAACCAGCTTTAAAGTTTATTGAAATATTCCAGAACAAAGATATCTATTGTTGGTAGAAAACGATTTTCATCCAGTGGCAATACGTTTTAATCCTGTCCCGTCAGTAATTAACCCCGTAATTTTAACACCACAAACCCCAGTATCTAAAGTTGTTCGACATCACGCAAAACAGCCATAAATTTCGACTTTGTAAAAGTTTAACGTTAGCGTAACGCAAATTTAATTGTTCGCTAACATGCCAACACTTCACGGCAAATTAGGGCGTTTGAAATTAGGGGTGTTGTGTAAATCAAGCAACGTCTTACCCCCTCGGCTTCAGATAGCGCCACCGCGCAGCCGTAAAATTGAAATTTGATAGGCGGCTGTGAGCGAAATTTATTGATCTTTTGTCCACGTTAGTTCTTAAGGGTTGAAATTGGTCCATTCACCATCAGGTGGGGTGGCAATATTTGAACCTTTCTTTTTGTACTACCTAGTTGCTCAACCGAGTTCCCTGTTTTTTGGTTCATACGTTTGGTGATTAGATGGCAGCTCTGTAGTTCAAAAGAAAACTCCACCATAGAACCAATTTTAAGCTAAAAAGTTATTCATTTCTTTTTTTCATTTATCAAATTCAAAAAACCAATAAATTACAATTCCAATGAATATATAATTCGCGTACCTACTCTGCAATGTTTATGGGGATAGCAAACATATGTAAATAAACGAAAAATGAATCAATTTATCTATATTTAATTTTTTAATACTGTAAAGCTGTATGATATAAGTTATGTGCCACCATGTGTGAAGGTCACACATAAAGTCATCGTGAACAAAGGATATGCCTGTCAACGCATATTCTAGGAGACGCAGTTTCAAACAAAGGAACCGCTGACTAAGACTCTATATAAGCCGTGCGAGTGCTAACGAGCACCAATGTGTAATTGTCCTTCGTACTAACATTGTTACCCGAACCATACGAAACAAATAAATGTGTTACACAAGTTTTTGAAGTGCTTTTTAAAAACACCACCGCTCCGCTGTGAAGTGTAACTGGCGCAGTCAGTAGGATCGAGGAGTAACAGCAACAGTGTACCAGTGGACAACCCGCAAGGACTCCAACTGATATACCAAGTCGATTGGAAGTACATTCAAGGCAGTAAACCTCAAATTGGTACCTGTCAAGGCATTGGACCAGCGGATCAAATTTCCCAGAGTCATCCGAGCCCGTGGATCAACTTTTCCAAGAAGCAGCACACCCCGTGTTCCCGGAGACGTCTCAAATTGGCTAACTCCAACCCAGAGAAACAAAGAAACAAACCAAGAAACCCACAACAAAGAGAAACAAAGAAACAAACCAAGAAACCCACAACAAACCAGATGAGAATCATCCCATTAATCACACTAGTATCCGCCACAACAAGACGAAAAAGGAAAGAAGAGGAAAGGAGAGGAAGATACACCCCGAAAAATGGATCACAAAAAAGGTAAAGCTTCGAAGGGATTCTGGGAAAATAAAGGGTATAATGTTAGAATGTTATATAATAAAATAAAACAACTTCTTTTTACTTTATTATCAGCCAGCAGATCTACAAGAGAACAAACTAAAGAGAAAATTCAAACGATCATTTTAACAAACGTCAAATACTTACAAAAGAAACAAAGGAAAATAAAAAAACATCATTGAGCTAGATCGCCAGATGTAATATATAAAACAACACGAAAAAATGAAAACATTAATTAAAAATTGTGGAATGAATTATTAGTGTTCAAAGGATTAAGTTTATTAACAAACACAAACACATTTTGAAGTGGGTTCGCTACGCCGACGATGTTTTTTGCATTTGTGCAGGTGATATCACGGAAGTTAATTTCTTAACAACTTACGTACTAATTTAAATTTCACCATGAAAGTCGAGAAGGATGACAAATTAAATATTTTGGAGCTCTCACTTACAAAACATAACAAAATTAAATTCAATATTTTTGGAAAACCAAAAGTATTTCCACCGTCATCCCTTATGGATCTGAACATCCATTTTCTAAAAAAAATGCCTCTTTTCGTTTCCCGTTTGATGGGTACTTTAGATATCCTTAGGATGGAGAGATGCTAATGAAAAAAAATACATCTTTTCATTGTCCAAGTATAATGGTTTCCTTATAAGACACATTAAAAACATACACAATCATTACAGAAATATATATGATCCACTCTCATAATTAATATTCAAACAACGTTTCTCAAAAACTTTATAAGCCTTTAACCTTCAACAAAGCTAAGATGAAAGTAAAACACCTTTTGCTTAAATATAATATAACACCTTCATATAGTTCTAACATACAATTGATTAAACTATTAGCTAATTACAATGCTAAAACACCTTTATTAGAAAAAAGATGGGTATATGCAGTTAAATTTAATAATTGTCGAGGGATCTATATAGGACAAACTGGTAGAACACATAAACGAACACAGAGACCGAACATAAAATAGATTACAATAATGTAAGATTGTTGCACGAGTGTCGAAAGGGAAGACAAATGGGCTTATACGAATAATTTGAAATAGAAAATCACAAGCATAAAAATAAAAATAATTATACTCTGCCTAATTAACTAACTAAACAGACCGATTTTCCTTATAAACCTATTTTCACTTTTTTGAATTCTTAATTTCGTTTCACGTCCCTTCTCTACATTCGTGCCTTTTGTTATTTTATTTTTATTTAATTTTTTTGTACTTTAACGTTATGACCATATGTTATTATCGGAACCAGTCTTTGCACACGACGCAGATTCCCGTTGAAGTAATTTTCATTCTTTCGTTTGTCCTCAATGTGATAATACTAGGAGTACAATTTTTAATTCACGTTTAAATTTTTTCGTCTTGCTTTGGTATTTACATCCGGCGATCTTGTTGCATGAAGTTTTTTGATTTTCCCTTGTTTCTTTTTCAACCTGCAAGATGAATCTAACAACATCAAATTCTGGAAAAGCCTATTCGTCATCATGACAGTCTAATAAGCAACTTTTATGATCTCAAGGCATTACAGGAGCGATGGAGTATCAACTTTTCCTTAGGTATCGATAGAAAAAAGGTCAAGTGGTCACATTGAAGTCTTAAGAGTCAAAAAGATGTTTTATAAAACATCCTATGAAGATGTAAGATTTAAAAATGTAATCGTTAAGAAAAATCGTTTAAAAAATACTTTTAAAGATTTCAATGTAGAGTTAGTACCAACCTATGAACAGAAGTGTTCGTTAACTGAAGTGAAGAAGATAGCTCTAAAATGTTTATGCGGGAAGAACAGAATTCCAAAAAAATATCAGCAATTTTATAAAAATGTTTTTGAGTTACAGTAATTTAAAAAATGTTGCATTTCATTTTTTGTGCTATTTTTATTGTTCTTGCAAGTGCTTTTTCCTGAAACTTCCTGAAATCAAGTTGGCGTATGAACATTTTTTGACCTAACAAATAGTCGCAAGTCTAACAAAATAGTTTTTGTGGTCTAATTAAATCCTCAAAAATGACACAACACAAAAACTATTGTTGACAACAATTCATCAAAAATATCACAACTTAAAATTATTAAGTTCTTTGTAGGTCAAAAGAAATTAATTAATCCGAAATAAGAAAAATGGCTTTATGATTGTTGACAGGAGTGTTTTTGAGACAATAATCTGATCGGTACTAATTTTTTTATTTCCTTTCCGGCCAGTTGCCGGCCGATATTTGCTGGATATCGATAATCCGGTGCCAGGAATCTATTGAGATATGTCTCGACCCTCACTAAATTCAGTTCATATCGTAAATAAATAAATTGTGAGAAAAGCACATGAGCAACATCGATACCCAACTCTGCTGTCAGCTATGGCGATAGTTTAATCGATGGCGCCACCAGTATAAGAAATTAAAAAATGCTAGCTCGGTCTGTTAGTTTTACATTTCACGGTGGTGCTACCAAAACTAAGAGACCGGCAAGCGCTTATAGGGGTCGGATACAATGTTTTTTTTGGTGCTTTTATCCCCCGAGCGAGCTGGGTCTTCCAGGTACTTATTTATTAAATTAACAAAAGGCACAGTTTCGCCTTTCATAGTAAATTAATAATACTAGATGTAACTTCAATTACTTGCTAATTTAATGATATACCCAGTACCGGTGTCGGTTTTCCAAACCATTTTCTTTTATTGGTACAAAGAAAGGAACAATATCAAAATCCCATTTAGATTAACGCGATTTAAAACCAAAATAAAAAATAAAAATTCAAATAAAAATAAAAGGTAAAACTTACAGTCGAATGATTGAATAACACAAAAAAACGGTTGTTACAAAGTTAATCATCGGAGAGAAACACTTAACAAAAAAGACCAAATAACTCTAAAAGAGCTGAAAAATACTACGAGTTACAAATGGTTGTCAAATACAAGTTGTAATATAAAAATAAATAATAAAATATGGGATGTAAAACTTGTTTACACAACATTGAAAATAATAATAATATGAAACAATATTTTGTAATTATAATACGGAAAATAAAGGTTTACTCTCAAAATTAATTTGTTTATCCTAAAGCGTATTTGTGTTAATGTTCTTTTGTTTTTTTTATTTCTAAGTGTTCAAGTAGATCTATCTTTTTCGATTTATTAACTTGGTGTAGGATTTTAGCGTTGTCAAAGTTTAAATTGTGTCGAATGTCAAAATGATGTTTATACAAAGTAGAAGTTGGTTTATTCTTGTGTTTATAAATATGCTAAGAAAGTTTACGACCCGTTTGGCCTATATAAAAATATTGTTACAATTAACGTTCTATGGAATAACCGTTCTTATCCAATGTAGGTTTTTTTGTTTTTGGTTAGAAAGGATATCACATATTTTATTGTTAATTTTAAATACAGGTGTTCTGTTGTAGTTCTTGAAAATGTTCATATTCTCTAGGAATCTAAAATGGTGTATTTTTTATTTTCATAGTTAGATGAATGAATGGAAAGAATACTGGTATGGATAAAGATCGTTTTTTATTTTTTGTTTATGGATTAAATTGTATATATGTACGAGAGGAAAATTATTTTCTTTGGCGAGATTGAAGATAAATTTTATTTCTTTAGTTTTTAAATTCGGAAATAGAACAGTTGACAATGCGAAACTGAAACCGGTATCTGGTTTCAGTTTCGATGATGGATCTGTGAAACATAACAGCATAGGTACAGAAAAAGTTGCATAAATGTGTATGCATTTAATGTACGTGTATTTAAAATGTATGTAAACCCAAATGAATGAGTTTGGACCTAAATAACTTATAAAGAAAAATATAATGTAATTTTTAATTTTTTTATGGGAAATATAAATATGGAATAATATAATCCAACTCACTATTGGTTTGTGTTGCTACGGGTGGTTTCTAAATTTTCGGAGGGCCAATTTAGGGTTTATTTTATTTTTCATCGATGGGTGATGTTGCCGGGTCGTAATATACTTGTAACTTTTTTTTGTAATCTTCTTTGTGTCGTAGCTTGTATGAAGTGTATGATAAAGTAGTTTTATTTTATTTATTTTTATTAGAACTGGACTATAACCGTGGTTTCATTATTTATTAAGTATGTATACAGTAAGCTAAACCGCCGAGACGTTGGCATTTAAAAGAAATTCATTTTAAACCCCTATCCATATATATTCACACATTAAGTCAAGCATTGAACTGGTCCATAACCATAACTGGCGTTTGCCGGCAACCGCAACCGGGTTGTCCATTGTGCATTGTTAGCGTTAGGCTAGTTTACTCGCGGTTAACTGTTTACGATCGTACAGGGGATGATTGGTTACCGGATGTCCAGGGTTTATTAGTTCTACGTATGCGCCCATAGATCCGTTCGGCTCTCAAATGCGAAATGATGTCTATATATGTTCGTATATCTGTCCGGCGGCCTCTAAATTATGGGCCGGCAGTTAGTGAAGCCCTTCCATTGGGAGACATGCCGACCAGGAACGCAGTAAATCCGGCGTACGTGGGTTAACTCCTGGAATGCAAAGTCTTTACGAGCGGCCGGCTCGTCTGCGGCGAGCGCACAGCAAGAAATCCCGGAAACCGAGAACGTATTACTCTTCTTCTCCTCTAGTTTTCATAACTCCGGCGCGCTGTCGATACGGCCGCAGAACAATAAAATGTAATGACCCATGGGAGATGTATGCCCCGCGACTGTATAATTAATGAAGACAATCATTAACACGGCAAAAGAATTGCAGTTCGTTAAAGGAGGTGAACTGCCCATTAAACAGCGCTCATCCCCGTATCATAAACTGCCCGACTGTTATTGCTTACAATAGTGCAAAGGCTGGCAAAACGGTGAACGGTTTATGGTACACACAACCACATGACATATAAGGTTGGTTGAAATAATTTTGCATCCTGCGGGTGTTGTTTAAATTTTAATTGTCCAATTGTAACAACTTTCTCGAGACCACCATTTGGGGAGAAACTATGTAGCTATCTGTATATTGAAATGCCAATTGCATTAAATTTAAGATGACTGAAGCAAAATATTGCTGAAACTGCGAATTTACCACCAAAAATGCACTTTTTATTTTCGTCATGATGTACAAATCACAGATCAAGACAATATCCAAAATTTGTGTTCTATAGAACTGTGTGGAGCTGGCGTACTGTTCATGAAGCAAATTCGAAACTTTCGTTATGCTCAAACCTTCTAATTGGTATTCCGTAAATCATGTAGAAGACTGGGTGAATCGCCAATCGAATTCTTTGTGTTTTAGTTAGTTAGGGCGTTTGTTCAAATACTTTTCTGGTGGTATAACGCCAATTAAGTTTCTAAAACTGTTCAAAAGACCATCAATTGACTGAATGCGTCCAATACATTGTTGTCCATGCCTTCCTAATTTCTTTGTTTCTCTTGTAAATAATTGTTTTGGCCATCTTATTTTTCAGTGTTTTCTGGAAGCAGTAGGTTTTGGCCAAGAGTGATAAGGGTGATGCTATTTATGTTACCATATGTAATGCATGGGGGAGAATATTAATGACAGTAAATTTGGAAAGTTTGGAAACACTATGCTGAGTAGCTCTTCCTTGGTTTATTAAAATGTTTTCTAAGTTTAAATTATTTCTAAAGCCCATAATTAATTAATGGTCGATACAGAATAGTTATCAGTTTTATTTTGTATTAAACCCGTCGACATTGCTTGATGGATTCTGTAAAATGAATGGGTCAGCAGTATAGGTAGTATATGTGTGTACGGTACTTACGTACCAGTATGAAGAGATCTCACGGACGGGATGTACAGTGCGTTTTTGACACTGAATGAATTATACCGTTGGCCGGTTAGTTACGTCGATATTTTCAGTGCTTATGGGACTCACGCCGCGCTTTAAAGTGATTTATTACGAGGTCTTGCTGACCGTAAATCTTGCTGCCCAGCTCTATGGACAAAAAGAATAACGTTTCCGTCAATGGGAGGGTGAACACGGGATGAACTTTTATGTTCCCAATATAATCACGTCCGAACTCGAAATTAATACATAATCATATTTCATACACCGTGACATGTGGTGTCTGCCATCGATACGTTTCTTGAGCATTTCGTTAATGAAATCGGTTGATATTACATTTAGTAATTTGCACAAAGGTAATTTGTACGTTTTAACCGTTACTTCTAACAAATCTTATATTTAAAGACAGTGCTAATACTTTTATTCGAAAAGATTGAGTCTTTTCTGTTAAGAAAAAGTTATTAAAGGAGACTGAAACACTTTACTGGTGCTTAATGAAGAAAGCAAACCACCGTCTTAAGTTAACCCTTCTATTTATTTATTCTTTTACATTATTTAACTTACTGCACTAATTAAAATCTTACTACTACCGTCGATACTCAAAAGTCATTTATTCCTACATATTATCTAATAAACAAGTATTAAACGAGCTAATTATGTATGTATGCATATATTTTCTGATTCCGAATATGACAAATTCGACAAATTCTGACGTTTGGCGGTTTACTTTTCCAGTGCAGTATCTGCACTTTATTGGCACAAACGTGCTATTTGTTATGAAGCACGCGATGCGCTCTTGCAAATGGAATTGGTAATTCCCTCGCGGTGGTGCGTACCAATCTCTTCAGGCTATGAGAAAAAGCTTGGCGAATTCTTTCGACGTCGTCTTCGGACATGTTCGGTCTCTCACATTTTTGCCGATTATCAAGGACACTTGAAACTCCGTTTCCAGAAACTTTTTATGCTAAACCAAGATGCTGTTTCGACATTCGTTGCACTTGCGTAACACATTCCGTTTTGAAATACCAGCCAACAGATATTGCTTTCTATGATAGAATTACCATTTTACAACTTTCGCTTTCAGGAAACAACTAGCGCCATCTGCTTAACACAAAAAAAGCTCTAATATATACGGTAAAACATCTGCCAATTTCCAGCTCCTAGCTTGTATACTTTGTTTTGTATACATTTTTAAAATGTGTCAAGGTTTTTTGGTACGCCCTGTATATTACCATAGATGCGATTTATTCCAGCATACCCTCCAGAAGGAAATAGATTAAAATCATTTAGTATTAATTATTTGGTTC
>JAWQRJ010003289.1:0-12267 GCA_033557515.1 Diorygopyx duplodentatus | reverse complement strand
TTTGGTTTTTTTTTCCAGCTATCTTATTTTAGAAAATAATCGACCATTTCCATACATAAAAGCGACCCTGTATATGTGTTCCATTGCTTAAAATAAAAATGTAAAGATTTTATTTTTTGTAAAAATTCCAAAAACTGCAAAATTTGTACTCAATTTTAAATTAACAATAATTTGATATATTTTTTGTATATCTATCACTAATTAGAATTGTTGTTGGAGATAAAATTACTGAGAAAATTATTAATAAAACTAAATACATACCTTCTCGAATAACTGGTTGGAGTTCAGATCCGTTTGGACGTATTCTAAATATTCCATTCCACGTGCCTCTGTTGAACTCTACCCAATAAATCCAATTTTCGCTATAGTGAACGTCGACATGTAAGATATGATGACCCAAACCAGCAATTGGAACCATGGCCTCTGAACTATCCTTTAAGCTATATCCTCTCGTAACATCTAACTGAGAAACTACTGCAAATGTTTTGTATTGTACACAGTTAAGCTCATTATCCTTCTTGTAACCAACTCCACATGCACAAATGTGCGACCTTGCTTCAGCCGGTAAACATATTTGATCACAATTTCCGTTGTTCTGCAAGCATGGATGTTCGATCAATTGTCGTTTCTTGAATATTGTGAAAGTTTTTAAGTCCGCGTCATTTTCTATGATTGGTTTGGGATTATTAAAGTCAGACAGTTCCAACCTTACTAGTTTTTCGTATAGAGGATCTAAATAGAACAATGTTTGATCGAGGATTCCTAATGCTTTTACTCGTCCAATATTATTGCCTTCCGATAAAATGGTTCTCTTGTTTTCTCCATTAGTGGCCATAGCTATTATGGCTGCGTGCTCCTTTGTACTATAGTAAATGACCTTTCTTTCAATATCTATTGTGATGGCATCGGGTTCTTCATCATCTCTTGCTAAAATGATTGGGTTTGAACCATCCATATTGACTTTTCCAACTTTTTCCGGCACTCCATATCCACCTTCGTCAGTCCAATATAGTTTACCTTCAGTTGGGTCTACACACAATGACCTTGGTTTTGCTACCGAAGTTTCATTTCCATCATTAGCAAGAATGATTGTCCTAAATTTCACTTTGCCATCCATTTTGACTACTTCTAGATTGCTGGCAATCCTATTACCGATGAAAATATTTCTTCCTAACCAGTCAAATGCGATGGATGAAGGCGCTCCAATTATACCATTGTCTAAACCAAACAGACGAGTTTTGTTTCCACCAGTATAAGGCATTGTCCATACAGTACACTGGAATGATAAAATATAGAATTAAGACATTTTTTTGTGAAATAGAACTTACATTATCTTCATTATCCTCTCTACTTTCCACCCAAATAACCTTTCCTCCTTTTCTGTCATAATCAATTTGGATTCCATGATCAACACCAACAACAGGAATCAAGAAGCCAGTGGTCTTGTCACCAGGTCTTGTAGAAACATCGATAATTTGACTTCCTCGCATTAGCATGATATATGATATTTCTTCCTCCATACAATTTCCATTGGTTGATATCCTGAATCCTGGTTTACACTTGCACGTAAAACCTTGCGCAACACTTGGTGATAACAAACAAATGTGTTGGCATGGTTTATTTTGGCATGGATTCTCGGAGATTTGTTGTAATGAGGGATGATTAACGTGAATGCTTAAAGGTTGAGATATCAGATGGGATACCACAGTTTGATTATTTCCCTTGAATTTGTGAGCAGATAAAACTCTGTTTAACTGACGGTCTGTCCAATATAAGGTTTCTTCAAAAAGTGTCAAAGAGTGAGGATGGAGTAAATAGTGGCTCCCTGCAAGAACTTGTTGTCGTCCCGTACCGTTATAATAGCAAAAATCGATATAGTCCAATTTCGAATCAGCAAAATAAACTCTTTGTGTAGCGGTATCCAACGTCAAACCATTAGGCCAATAAATTTTCGTACTTATTATCGTCGATCTATTGGTTCCATCCATACCAATTCTTTCGATTCTTGGATTCTCTCCCCAATCAGTCCAAAATAGCCAGCGTGCATTTGGAGCAGGGTCAAGGCACATTCCTCTAGGTTGAGTGATATTGTCTTTAACAAGAACAAGTCGGTTCATTCCGTTCTCTTGTGATACCTCTATTGTGTTTAATTTAGAATCCAACCAATAAATATTGCCTGCAATCCAATCGTACGCTAAACCTTCAACTAAGTCTAAACCAGTCGAAATAATATCAACAGGTTCGCTTCCACGATCTAGCATCGAAATTTTCTTAAGTTTCATGTCGGACCAGAAAATTCTGCCTGTGTGCATGTTCGATGTGGTTGCTACAACATTTTCAACATTTATCGGAACCCTTTCTATACTGTGATCATGTAAATCGGCGATAAGGATAGAATGTCTGTTAGATACAATCAAAAACGCTGAGCTGTGATCTAAAAAAAGGGGAGAAAATAAGAATTTAATTTCACTAGATGAAATTGAAGACATACTGAAAGCTTTGCAATTATGTTTATTTGTATCCAAGGTGTAACCAGGAGCACAAGAACAGAAATAGGAGCCTTTTGTGTTTGTGCACAATTGAGAGCATCTGCCAGGTGGATCGCACTCGTTGTAATCTTGACAAGTGTACATATCCTCACGAAGTACTTCTCCAAATGGGCAAAGACATAGAGGTCCCTAAAGCAAATAAATCCAAATAAAAATGTTCACAAATCAATATTGGTTTTGTGATATGCAACTTATAGCACAACTCAGTAGGATAATCAGTAACATTTTGCTTTCACGTTTCTACAAATTAAACATAATTATGTACAATGACTTTTCAAGAACAAAAGAGGAATCATAACTTTTGATCAATTCAAAAAAACAAAAAGAGTGCTTACACCGTTTTACACTGTTTAATTTTTTTTATATTGCCAGAAATATACATATGTTCAAATTAAGATTATTTTGGAGAAACTGGCATAAAACCTTCAAAGAAATTGGCACAAAACTTTAACAAATAAATCTGAGTTTTAACAAATTTTATAATATGTTTTGAGCTAAATGCTTAACTTTTTGAATCTTGAATGTAATACATTTGTTTTCGACTCTCATAAAAATTCCATATCAAAAGTTTTAATTTTGTCATGAAGCCCTGATGATGGAATAAATTATTTCGAAAGCTTGGCCTTTCATAAAAATAAGCCCTTTTTTATTTAATCTGAAAACTGGTTGCTAAACCAAAGATATCCGATTCTTCTATTAAAATTAATGTTCACAGTGAATGTATAAGTTTTAATATACCAGACTATCAATATCGATACAGAAAAATATTAAACCAATTCTTGTTTTGTAGTCGTCTTTTATTAAATTTGTTCCTATGAATCCCTCAATCCCGAACTTATACTACATGTCTAAACTACACAAAAAATAAATCCCAATCCATCCTATAACTGCATACTATACATCCCCCTTTTTTTCCTGACAAAATTTTTCCTCCACATTTTTCAAACTATTAAGCGAACATCTTCTCTCGATATAGTGAACCTTTATTCTAATGTACCTATAAACCTGACCTAAGACCTCATAGCAAAAATTTTCAAAGACCATTTTAATAACCCCATTACTATCGATTATCTCAATTTGCTACTCCGACACCTCTTCATAAATAATTATATAAATTTCAACAACAACTTCTACAGTAATAATGAACTTCTACCTGTGGTCATGTCTTTAACTCGCATCCTTGCGGACATATATCTCGACCATATTGAGAAAAGTTTCATTGTGAACACCTCTAATACTTTCAAGAAAAACATAGTTAAAGGAGTACGCTATGTCCATGTTGTTGATTACATATGGAATAGCAATGAAACACATCTTAGTCATTTTGTTAATTATCTCAATAATGTACACAGCAAACTCAAATATACTTTAGAAATTGAACAGTCCGAATTGACATATTTTTCAGTCCTTCATAGACCGCGCTTTTACTTATCCACTATTTCCTGATGCACATAAAAAAGAAATTAACTACGTAATATGCCTCACTGTAAACAATGGTTTTGAGAGAAGCATAATAAAATAATATCCAGACATTTAATTAGAAATGATCAAATGATTAGAAGTAATTTGAAACCCAAAAACATTTTTAAGAAATTCAACATAATTGCAGCTTACAAGACCTAATAAAAATAAACTGTTTAACATACTCTCCAACTGTAAAGTAAAAATTCCCACCCTAGAAAAACCGAGATTTACACCGTTAATTGTAATAACTGTGAGGGGATGTACACAGGACAGATTAAGCTTGATAAACAAATTAAACAATACAACTCCAAAATCAGTTCCATTTTGTTTAAATATTCAATGTAAACCGGTCTCAAAATCGACTATAAAAATACAAAAACTTTACACGAAATAAGGTAAGGTCGAAAAATAGATCTGCTTGAACAAATGGAACAAAATGATGGAAACAACTGCTCGAACAAATGGAACAAATGGAATTGAAAAACACAAAAATAATGGTACTAATCTTCTTAATTTACAAATAAATTTCGACAATCACCCCCTCTATTCAGTTTTATATTCTGAAGTTTCTGTCGTCTTGCATATCACTCTTCTCTATTTATTTATATCTCAACCTTTTAATGCACACATTATTTTTAAACTGGTGCGTTTCGTTTAACTTTATTATTGTAACATTTTAACCTATTTTCACTTTTTTGATCTTTTGATGAAGATATGCGTTCACTTATCTATCTAAAGAATCTAAAAAAAGGAGGGTAAAGTCTTTTCTTTAGATTTTCTCTTTATTTTATTTTAATTTTATCTTTAATTTTTCCAATTGTAAATCATATGTTCATTTATTCTTATACCTCGTTTTGTAGATAAGGCTGACGATGGTCTAATAGATCAAAACTAGTACCTTAGTATATACAACACAATGTACTAAAAAAATCAATGATATAAGGGGTGTTGTGTCAAAAAAAAATGTTTTAATTTGAATATCCTATATCTTTTTGATTTTATAAAAATATGGTAAAAATCCCATATTCTGAAGTGTCCCAATTTCTTTCTTGAAGAATCATGATCATATACAAAATCATACTTGCAGTTGAAAATGTCATAGGCTACTGTTGTGTTACTTAATAAAATATTTGTAATAAAAAATTTAACTTATGCATGATTATACAAATTTAAATCTCTTAACTATGAATCTTTTATGTTCTAGAATATTAAAGTTATATAGAAAGTGGTAATACTTTTTGTGGTGGCTGTGAAAATCGCAACAGTCCATCATATTTTGTCCATGATTTTTACAGATGTTTTAAATTTGCAGATTTTACAAATTTTTGGGGATGCTGGGGATTTTGGGGAACATTAATTGTATCAAAAAATGTGAAACAACTCTGAAAGGATGGGATTTTACCAAATGTGTGAATAACAAAGCGACTCTTACATTTAATAAGGAATTGAAAAATGGAATAATATACAGGCTGAAAAATTCATTTAAAACACTGAAGTTGAATAATGTTCACGTTATTTGGCATATTCAATATGTTTGAAAACGATTTTGGATCAAAAACATGTGAGCGTGGTACAACTTTCATTTAAAACACCTTTTCCTAGAATGAATTGCTACGAAGTTAAATTCTCTTTAAACATTATTGGTCCGAAAGCCGCTATGCAAAAAATTTATTTCAAATCTATTTTAGTTATTTAATATTAAAAAAAATTGAATATAGAACATTTTCATTTTCACTGTTGCAATGACCATAAAGATTATCACCAGAGCTTTTCATATATTCATGATTCCTTTACTATTTATTAAGGCCCAGAACAAAGTATAACATACAGACTGTCTACTGTACACCGTCCATTAGAAATATATGGGGAACGGATAAAGATAGCAGTTTAGGTTTGAAAATTTGGGTTTCAATATGGTAGGAAGAGAACTAAAAGATAAAAATATTGTCAATAAGCAAATTTGGATATTTTGCATTAAATGTTCTGTACGTTCTACTTATTATGTGTTGGCATTGACCATGAATAATAAGCAAATTCATAAATCAACATTGGAGTAATTATTAGTTGTCATTTTAGAACACAATAAGGACTTGTCAACATTGTCAAGAACTAAACATGTGAAATATCTTGATAACTCGATTTCCAAATGATACATGTATTCATTTTTCACCCTAAATATAAAATCAACCAACCTAAGTTACATAATCGTCAAAATTGATAACTAATTGGTATGCAACACAATTTACAACAAATGAATGTATTGTCAAAGGATCACTTTCGCAGCAAGAGCTCGAGAAACCTTAAATAATCGGAAATGGATACATTTTAGGTGTAGGGAAACCTAATACCGTTTAACGAAGATTTTAATTCTACATTCGATAAGATGAATATATTGGTGCCATTGAAAAAAAAATACTTTTTGTCATTTAAAGTTTTCTTATTTCAAAATTCAATTTTGTAAAGAATGTACGTAAGAATATCCCACTGGGTATATTTTTGAAAAGTTCAATGTCTCAACTAGTAGTTAATGAAGTATGAACATTATCGCATAACTCGAAAATTCGATTTTTCAAAATGTTGCTGCGATTGCATCATTTTTGCGAAAAAATTTAATATCTTGAAAACGATTAAGTTTAGGTCTGGCAAATGTATTACGAAAGTTGTTGAAAATTGAATATAGATTAAGAAAAAAAATTAAAATTGGGGTCATTCCATTTAAATTAACAAAGCTGTTGTCAACTTCCGGTATAACCGGAACCGCCAGCTAATTGAAAATATTTTTATCTTTTAGTTTTCTTCCTACCATATTCAAATCCAAACATTCAGAATGTATAGTTAAAAAAAAGTAATTGTCGAAAATAGAGTGCAACTTTTAATTGAAGCTTTTTTTAAAAATAAAATCAATCATAAGAAAGTTAGACACCTATGAGAGATAGAGACTTATTAGAGCTCTATGTGTTATTGAAACCTGTTACGAAAGCATTTTACTTTGAAATATTCAAAGGTAGCAACGTGAACATACAAAAAGTCAGTTAGCAGGTAGAAATCTCTTCAGTAACGTTAGAGCAGCTTTGTGGTGCTGTCACAATAATGTGATATTATTATTAGCTCTGACAATTTTATAGTATTATAAGGCTGTGATAACACTCTTTTCCTTAAATATTGAATATAAATGATCAAAACCATTGTATTGTACTTACATTAGGTGTTTGTTTGCAAGCATTACTACATAGTCCTTGCTGATGTTGACATTCAGCCAATTCACAATCTTCTCCTTCATCAGCTCCATTGGGACAATCGGGTTTACCATTACAAACACTTGTTATATTTACGCATCGTTCTGTCACACCTGGACATTGCCATTGGCCAGGCGGACATTTGAATGGTGGTCGACCACAAGCGTGTTCAAATCCTTCATCCGAACCATCAGCACAATCTTGTTTTCCATCACAAATGTAGGCCTGAAAAAGCAGATTTATTTTTTGCTAAACACATACAATTTTATAGTAATGAGGTACCTTGAATATGCATTGAGTGTTGTTGCATTTATAGAAGTTTGTCGGACAGCTAATTTCACCACAAGTCGATGGCTCGTCCGATTGATCATCACAATCTGGCGTACCATCACAGTACCATGCTCTTGGAATACAAATTCCTGAAGATTCACATTGAAATTGCTTTTCGTTGTTGCATTGGTTTGGTTCCAGTTGTGCTAAAGAAAAGTATGTATTAATTTAAAAAATCTACCCTAAAAAAATTATACGTACGACATCCTTTTTCATCACTACTATCATTACAATCCGGAATACCATCGCACTTATAACTTTCTTGTATACACTGCCTTAAGTCAGCGCACTTGAACTGATTTGGTAAGCAAGTAACTGGCGGACAGTCTTTCTCATCGTTCTTATCAAAGCAATCGTCATCACCATCACAGACCCAACTTTGAGGTATACAATGACCGGTCCTCGGACAAGTGTATTGGTAGTAGGCACACGTTTTCTCTGCGCACATGTCGCCCTCATCCGAACCATCACCACAGTCATTTTCTGAATCACATTTCCAAGTGTTCGGAATGCAACGTCCATTATCACAGGTAAATTGAGAATCACTGCAGGACACGTTAGGACAGTCCACTTCATCACTGTGGTCACCGCAGTCATTTTCGCCATCGCATTTGAACGCTTTAGGAATGCATCGGTGGCTCTTACATTGAAATTCTGTAGAGCTACATGTAGGAACTGAAATACATAAGTTTTAATAAATTGAAGCATAAATTTTATCAATACGTAAAAATTTAACTGTAATGCACATTTAGTGAACAGAACATCTTCTATTCTATTACACAAAAAAATATTCATAAAAGTGACTTTTGAACTTAACCAAAAGGCAAGTCCTCTGCTATTCAAAATCATTTTATTATTTATTCAATTTGTTCACTCACACCTACATACAGCAAAAATTACTTTCCACTTATCCTTATTGTATTAAACCACATGTTAATGCCCTGTCATAAGGAATTCAACTGTATAATTCAAGACCAAAGAATCGTTTTGGTAAAATGCATTAGTAAGTTAGGTATGCAGCAGCTGCTATAATTTATTGGTTTGTAACAATATCCCATAAAGTGTGGTTTCCCCAAGATTTTCTTTAATTGGTGATAGCAGCTGCAGTTTTGCTTTTTCTGACAAAGTTGATGTGACGAAGTATTAGGTTTTAACACGTTGATGGACACTTGCGTCTATAGCGGTCAAAGTGAAGTTCACTATGTGGTATACTTGTTTCTACTGTCCGTCAATGTATTAATAACTATCTGATGAATTGAGTAGTAGTTAATATTCATAAAGTTGTTGAACAGCAGCCACAAAGTTTCCATAAAAGTATGTGTTGCAGTGCCTTTACAGAAAGTATGAATATTTGTACCACTAAATACTGTAATATGTATTTACACAACATTCTCCTTTAAAATAATTCGTACATGTATCAAATAGTGCACAATGTGATGAGATAACATAGAAGACCCAAACTCTGAAAGATTTGCTCAATATTTAAATACGGTCTATTCACTATCAGATGCCAAAACGAACTTCAAATTTAATGTGAATTTAGTAATACTTAATAGAATTTTGGATGAATAATATGATAAAGCTTGTAAGAAGTTAATTCGTAAAAGCAACTCCCAATTTTTCTCTTATGTCACATTATTAATGACAATTTTTGAATTTTGTTCTGATGCTTCTTTGCATTAGTAGAGTTGCAATATTTTGCTTTGTGCGGGGACTATTGTTTGCGAAATATTATCTAAGGAGTCAGTTAAGAATATTATAAATGAAATACAGGAAAAAAATATGTATTTAGTAGTCTATACAGTGCGGACGTAAATGGTAATATTATTAGCAGATATATTTTATATTAAAATATGTACAAATTACGAAAAAATAAGCCATTCGGCACTAATGTTTATGTGCTTTTTTTGTAATTTTTGTCCTTGACTTAATATTTTGTGCTTATTTGCATCTTTTTTTATTTTTTTTAGAAAAAGATGTTTTGAAAAAAATAATGCCAAAGCAGAGAATAAAATAGCAGATTATTTTTTCGTGCCTATAGAAAGCCGCCATGTTGTAAGTTATTTAAAGATTGGATCCTTGTTACATTATTGTTGTTCCTAATTTTAGATTGAATGCGATAAAAAATACAACATTAAGCAACATGCGCAAACAATTTTGCATTTTGCAAAAGTTCACAAATAACTACCTCTAAGCAACAAACAATTGCAGAATCCTTACATTCATGTTCTGACTAAAACGAACCACAACAATTTAATTTCGATTTATGCAAACAAATTACAAAATGATGGCCTTAAAACATAGTTAGCTCTGTATACAGAGTGTCTACCATAGACCGTTCATTAGAAGTATATGGGGAACGGATAAAGCTTTTGTCGTTTTGTCAGTGTAATTTTTGATATCTCTTGAAAATTGCGTGGTTCAAAATAACTTCATTAGGGCCTTTGCACCAAAAATTACTCGTATTTTATTTTTTATCCTAAAAATTTTCTTGTACCTCCAACATTTCCGGAGATATCTTTGGTTATATCAAGAAAAAGAAAATTTTTAGATAAAACTGTATCGTGTTGCAATTTTTTGATTTTCTCTTAAATCACTCGTTTCATTCTAGATGATTTCTTACAGAAAATTAACTGGTCTTTGCTCTTTTAATGAAGATTTTTTGTCTACCTCCTCTACTTTAACAGGTGTCTTTAATCAGAGTTACGAAAGATGCAAAAAATAGATACATCATCCATCAGAAAAAAAAATTGTCTTGCCAGTGTGATTTTTGATATTTCTTCAAAATTACGTAATCCAAAATAACTTCATTAGGGCCTTTGCATCAACAATTACTCGTACTTTATTTTTATCTCCAAATTTTCTTGTACCTCCAAATATTTCCAGAGATTTCTTTGATTATATGAAGAAAAAAATAATTTTTAGACAAAACTGAATCGTATTGCAATTTTTTGATTTTCTCTTAAATTACTCATTTTAGGAACATATTCTAGACGATTTCTTACGGAAAATTAACTAGTCTTTGCTTTTTTATTCAAGATTTTTTGTCTACCTCCTCTACTTTAGGAGATATGTTTAATCAAAGTTATGAAAGATGAAATTATAAAATATATCTATAAGGTGGACGATTTTTTAAATTTCTCTCAAAATTATAGAATATAGAAGAAATTGTGGGGAAACGTTGTTGTAGGCTTTCGCGGCCGGTTTTCAATCTTCTTGGCTTTCTGGTGGTCGCCGCGTCGGTGAAGAAACTCTCCGTTGAAGTTTCGCCGTTCATTGCAGACGGCACCGACACAGTGACCACCGGAAAGCCAAGAAAAATTGTGGGGAAGTTTCCTAATAACATCATTTGCTAGTTATTTTTTACTTACAAAAATTTCCCGTCTCTTTCATATTTTCCAACATATCTTTGATTGCATTAAGTAAATCGTTTTTTTTGGACAAACCTGTATCTTTCTGCAGTTTCTAGTTTTTCTCTTAACTTATTGGTGTTATAAATATTTTATATGTAGTTTCTTATAGAGAATTAACATATCTTTCTTTTCTTCTAAAAGATTCTTTATCCACCTCCCCTACTTCAGCAGTTATCTTTAAGCAAAGTTACAAAAGCAGTAAAAAATAGGTGTTCCCGTCGGGCAGAAAATAAAATTCTATTTTGTCTGCGTAATTTTTAAAATTTCATGAAAATTATGTAATTCAACTTTATTATATGTAAAACAACTTTATTAGATTATTTGTACTAAAAATTATTCGTTCTTTACTTTTTATCGTAAAAAATTTTCTTGTGCCTCCAATATTGTGAGATAAAATTGTAAGGTGTTGTAATCTCTTGTTTTTCTCTTAAATTGTTCGATTTAAAAACATATTCTAGATGATTTCTTACAGAGAATTAACTGCTATTTTTTTTCTATTAGGAACTGTCGATGTATTTCTTCTACTTTAGCAGATACCGTCCATCGAATTTACGAAATATGTAAATATTAGATCTAAGAAGCTTTTGCAGTTTTTCCAAAGCAGTTTTAAAACTTTCCCAATTGGATTCCAATACAGCAAGCAGGGTGAAAAGAACAACGATATTTAATATAAGATTTTCTATATTTTAGCTGACAACAATATCTTTTTAAAAGGTATAATTAAGTTATGGAACTTAGGGAATATTATTATTATTATACTGGGAATTAGTTTATGTTAGTATATTGGAAAATAATTATTATCCGAATGCACAAGTGTGCATTCGGGTAGGAAGGGAACTAAAAGATAAAAATATTTTCAATAAGCTGGCGGTTCCGGTTATACCGGAAGTTGACAACAGCTTTGTTAATTTAAATGGAATAATCATCGTCATTTGCAAATCTATTCACTATCACATCTTTCTTATTTTTTTAGTGGAAAATATAGTTTAATAATAGGCAAAAGTAAAATCACGTCTTTTTAGCTCATTTTATCATTCGTCCGTTTTAATCCAAAAATAAAGTTGGCAACCCCACCAACACCATTTGATCTCTCGTGAAGTGGAAAGAAACTTTTTTTTCTACGTCACTGTCGACAGTGAACATTATTTACAAATAGTATAAAAGGTTGAAAGCTAGAAACTAACTTTGCACTTTAAACTATGTACGAGTAATAAATTATGCTGTTATGGGAAAAAGTACTTACTTGTACAATTTTGTTCTTCATCGCTATTATCC
>JAWQRJ010003288.1:0-12270 GCA_033557515.1 Diorygopyx duplodentatus | reverse complement strand
CATTAGAGGTAGTGTGTGTTTGTGTTAGAAAATATCTAAATGAAGACCTCTTAATCTTCATCCAGTACATCCGGAGAACTTATAAGATCAATTTGTTCATAAAATAACTAAAAAGCGTTATTCTAATATAATATCACAGATATGCAAAATTTCTACGATGTAAACCAAAAACGGACCAATACCGTATATTATTCAACGCGGTAATAATGATAACGTTTAATCGCGTGAGTATGTTGCATGAAGTCGCATTGGAGCTTTTACCTATTAATCTCATAAATCTTGTTCTATAGGGGACATTTGTTTACAAAAAAACGGGTTAACTAAAAACACTGATATTGTGATGATTATATTTTAAATTTCTTCCAACTTATCCTCATCATCAACAGCAAGGTCAATAATGTTGGAATTTTGGAATTTAAACTAACCCAAAGAAAAATGTCAACAGCAACATCAAATTATTGTCTCCAATAAAAGCTAATACTGAAGAAAAACGACAAGAAGACAACGTGAATATGTCCAACAGCTTTTGGCCTGCCAAGCAGATAACATATCCATTGATTATCTGAGTGCAGTAGTTTAATGTGCTTATATTCAATAAAGAAGGGGTCTACGAAAAAATTAACACGTTGTATGGAAAGCTGGTAAGCTGGGAGAGTATACAAGCTGGAAATGGGTTTGCGCATCTCTGAAGTGTTGGTGGTATGAACCAATCACCAATAGCACCATTGCTACTGCTGACAAAGAATGGAACAGACAATTAAATTCTTCACCGTTTGTTAATACTTAGCTATATACTTAAGTACTTAAGTACTTAAGTATGTGTAAGCCAACAAAACATATTATATACTACCAGCTTACAAGCTTTCCAGTAGGCATTAAACTTAATTTAGTAACGAAAACATGAATAGTTTCTTCTCTTTATCTACTATCGTCTTATAGGCTACGTATATAAAAGATTTTATTTGTTGTGTCACCTTTGCTCAGTTTTTCAGAAGAATGCAAGTTTGGAGGAATAATGACAAAAAAGAATACCGGATATAAACAATTACGTGATACGGACATAAGTTTTATTGATTAGTTATGAATGATAAATTAGAAGAATATATTTAATTAAATATGTTGATGAGTTTAGTTCAAAAGGCTACTATACACAGTTATCGGAGTGAAGATAAAAGCATAGAAACCATATAAAACCTCACGTTCCGATGTGGAAAAAAAATTGGTATGAAAAATATTTGCATAAATGAATCATTAATGCAGCGTAGAAGAATTTTAATAAACCGAGCAAGCTATGGGATCAAAGACTAAAACTTATGCGATTCTGCGATGAGATACATAAGTAATTTCAAAAGCAAGATAGAAAAGATAAATCTGATTCTAGATCTGCTAAAAGAAAAGTCTAGGCTAAACATATACATATAGCGAGAATAAATAAGAAAGGCGAGCCTCAGGAACTAAAATCCATTCAAGTAGGAAATAGAAAATGTGAATGTCATAAAATAAAGCAATAAAAAAGGTATTGTTTTATTAACAACAAAGCATTGTGTACATTTTGCCGCGGCCGGAAAATTAAACCTACACACTGAAAAGAAAAACAGATTTTAAAACTATTAACAGACTAAGATGTGGGTGGTGTTGATGTGGGTGAGACCGCTTTCAATAAATGAAGCTGGTCGTGTATTTAGAACTATGATGCAAATGGGTGAAATTCTTTAATTA
Organism: Diorygopyx duplodentatus; assembly: GCA_033557515.1. Taxonomy (NCBI): domain Eukaryota; kingdom Metazoa; phylum Arthropoda; class Insecta; order Coleoptera; family Scarabaeidae; genus Diorygopyx; species Diorygopyx duplodentatus. The sequence continues at coordinate 10,551 of JAWQRJ010003288.1, read as the reverse complement.
ACTGTATAATAACAATTTCGTAAAAAAATACTCTCAACTGCGCCAAAACTATTTCGGACCACATTTTTATTGGCCATATTTTGTAGTAAATAACAATTTGTACTGTAGAATATACTCGAATCACAATCGTCAGGGCCCTGAAATCTACGAAAATGCAGCTGTTTCTCGGAACATACCCAATCTCGATCTGCCGTAGTAATCTATAATACTTGCTTTATTATGCGGAGTGTACTAGTTTCTTTCTTTTTAGATATAATAGAAACATTATTGTTTTATCAAATGGATTATTTAATATAATTCTCGGAGACAGTGAATTATATTAAATAATCCATTTGATAAAAAAAGACTGCAGAAAAGATTCTGCCACAAGAAAAAAATGTTAAAGCAAAGGAAAATGTTTTCCCAAAGAATTTTTCTTTCACATCATTTTCATCAACTTTATACTTAGGGTACTAGATCACTGAAGTATATTCTAATTTGCTGGCGACAAGCAAAAAAAATAGCTATTTAATAGCATTAGAGGCAGCTGTAATATTGTGAATGTGATCATTAAAAGTAAATTTGCTATCAAGTATGACACCGAAATCCCTAATGGAAGTTTCGCTTTTAATGTCCACTTGTCCGATTCTGTAAGTAGAATTCATTTTGTCAATCCTACGTGTATATGAGCCTGATCGGATGTCAGACTGTTCGCATTGCACCAAGTAACGATAGTCATCAAGTTGTTCTGAAGACCACATCACGAAGGCTGCGGATGGCGCTCGTAGCCGGATACGACACATTTTTGCGCATCCATGCTCTAGCAGATTAACGGTTTTCAACAATCAATATTTAAATATGCTTTATTTGATATTTTAGTCCGTATATTTACAAATTAAAAAGCTATAGAGTATGTTTTTATTACAGATTGTTTTTATTAATAGGTATACAGGAAGTTCCTTAAGTAGGTACCTGAGTTTCAGGAATGATTATTAATAATGACTATTTTTACTCTAAAAGGTTCAAATAAATATGTTTCCTAAAGGTGGTATATGGCTCCAAAGATGACACTTAAAAGTTGATTTTTATTAATATCTCGACAAGGCGTGGAAATTTTCACATAAAACTATGTTATTATTATAATATAATTATATATAGGGTGTTTGATGTTGAGCAGTTTGTCCCCCCTTTTGGCAAATTGGTGAGTCTCTTTCCTTTTTTGAGCAATTTTCCTTCAGAATATAATTCGTTTACCATAATTACATAAAAAAGAAGCAAAAACTTGACAAACTTCTACATTAATACTAAAATTTTGCGACAGATAAGAAACGTATTTTTTAGTATACACGTTTGTTAATCTTTATTCTTAATTGCTATACATATCACAAAAAATAACTTAAATTATTCTATTTTAATTGGGGCTCTTCTGCTATTTGAGGTGACTATCACTGCAGAAGATTTAACACTTGTGCTGAAAATGGCTCAGCTGACTTTTTCACGAAGTTCACGAAGGAAATTTTTAACGGGTAAGATTATAAGAGGCGACTAAACAAATCGTAGTTCATCATTTCGCGACGTTTTTTCTTGCCCGATGCTTCTTTCGACAGTTGAACAATTGGCAATAAAGCTTCCTGTATTATTTTAGAACGAGTAATAAGTATTTTAGATCAGACGATATGGTTTGTAAAATGACAGAACATCACCAAATCAAGCTCTCCTCAATCCCTGTTATTGAAGCAGCTTTCGAGGGATTAAGAAAAATCTGCCTGTCCATCCTGTATTGAATGTTCTAGCTTTCCTTGCTGAACTGTATCGACAATTTTCCCTATTTTTCTCTTAAGTTTTTCTTAGATTAACACTTTCTTTGCCTTCATTATAGTGATGCCTCTTCCGAATCTCAAGTCTATAGGCAACATGCAAGAAATATTCTAATAAACGACTCCAAACATGGAGCACTGGCTGTTCATTTTAATATTTGGTTGTATATTTTTCGTTTGAACGAGATGAAGATGTCTTAGCGACTACTTTTAGTTGTGATGATATTGTCGGCTTATGTATACTGCGGTTTATTGCTTTATTGTAATAGTCTTATTGTGAAAATCTAGAAATATTCTATGAAAAAAAGGCAAATAGACACGCTATTTTAATGAATGATACTTTGAGGAACACAATTGAATTATCTTTAATTCTCTTCTACCTGCCAATTCGTTTATGGCAGGTCCGTCGATTGTTCCTGCAGTATTTGTTATTTTTCTCATACATTTAATCTTCCTTGAATTTTTACAATCACACTTTTCATAAATTGTTAAAATAATAATACTACTACACTTACAAATTTTGATATCACAAATTCATAAACTCAAAAACAACAGATTAAGAAACACGATTAAGATATATTTTTTTCCGCCAATGTCCAACTACGACCTCATACGGAACCATTATGCATCGGCGTAAGCCAGAATATGGCAGTTCAAAGCATTCAACAGGTCGTTTATACATAAATTGAATAGTAGAGATCCCAGGTTTTTGATCCTTGGGGTACGCCAGAGGTTGAGATATTGCGAGTTGATTGGAAACCATTATATAACCTTAAATCTTCTGGTGCGTTAAGTAAAAGTGAAAGAAACTAGATTGCTTGAGAGTCTGAATGATGATAGCTTCGTCAGCAGAATGCAATGAACGTCCAGTTACTCTCCGTCATTCAGGCTTTCATAAGTTTCTGGTGTTATAATCGCAAGATTAGTGACTATTGAACGTTTTCGAAGAAAGCAGTGTGGAAAAAGGGATATGTAAGGACGAACTGGGAATTAACGCCATAGGTCTGTAATTATTTGGTTGTCTAGTGTAGTTAGTTCTATCACCCTTCTTGAATACAAGACAAATTCGTGATATCTCGCAGATCATTGGAAATGTTAAGGTACGCAGTAAGAAGTTAAACAGGATCGCGAAAAGTTCCACCAAAATGGAAACACAATCTTTAACAAGGAAACGTTTTTGATTGGGTTTTTGAGGATCTGACAGTTGAGGCGCAACGGTAGGATTTAAAACGTCGGATAATAATGTTGCAAAAGCATACACGATCATCTGATGATGCTCCGCCGTCGTGGAGTTTACCAGCAACTTTCGAAGTTGTAGTCTTATTTTTCATAATGAGATTGTTGTCTGCTTGACATCAGCTGTTGCAGTATTCATATAATTTTGTTCTGTTTTCTACTCCCAACTTGAAACTAATTAATCCGAATTTGAAAGTGATTGTTCGGAATATGGTATTGAAACTATAAAAACACGTTCTGCTCTATCCAATTACTTTTTTTATGGATAAATATAACATGTTGGCTGATGGATATATTTTAAGTCTATGAGAAGAGAATGCTTCTTCATTAATTGCTTTTATTATTAATTCTACAGTTAATTTATTGCACTCAGGCCTGCTTCAACAAAATTACGTTACTTTAATTACATTCATTGTTTTGGTTAACAAAGAACATTACAATATTAATGGTGGAGGCGCCGGTTAGCATGCTTAGTCTTAAATATTGTACGGGATTCCATTAAAATACACTTCCATCAGCCGAGTCGTACTTTCGTGGAAAATCGTATGAATAAATCAGAGGACGAATTGCAGGAAGTGTCGGCCCGTGTTACGTTTCGCGGACACCTGACTGATCCGGAATTAGGATAATTATCCGCGTAGCTGTTTCGGCAAACCTTACGCGTCGCCCAATCAGAGTTCTTAACGAGCCCTTGTTAATTATTGAAATAAGGGTGGGCGGATTACTCTGGCAAGATTGTGTTACTACCAATATCCATATAATAGGACTAGTGGGAGGCGTCGATTATTAATTACTCGAACTGACTTCTGACTTCATTTAACTGTAACGATATTTAATATAAATATCACACAGCTGTGGGGGAACGTACATACGTAAAGAATTATAGGGCCTTCAAAAAATAACTTCCAAATCCTGTTTAATTTACATCACACATTTCTTGCAATATTTTTCAAATACGGCAATCTGTGCGTTTATTTTAAGTAGTTCTGTACGTAAAGTGTAAAAATGGTTACGATGTTGATGAGAGTGCACCGAGCATAAAACAAACTAAACATTCTTCTTCCATTAATCTCAAGAAAATGTCATAGTATTAGCAGAAACTATTGGTCGATTGGTTTCCAATGTACAAGGGTTGAAAACAACCCAGAAGCACATGCGCATTTGAGGAAAAATTCCATTTCATTTCGATATGTTTTGTCAGTTACAGAAATTTTGACAGAGGATATGTCTTATAGATATTTTGATGCTAAAAACGAATCCGGGCTTTTGAGTCTTTTGAGCCATTTTAGCTTAAATGGTCGAAAAATTGCCATTTTGTTCAATTTTGTGAAGCTTTTGTAAGGAAATGATTTTTTTTTTAGTTTTAGAAAACAATGTTCTATAGTATTGGTGCTAAGTTTTAAAATCCATTCAATTCCTGCTGTGCGTTTTTTATAACATATGCAATGCAAATTCAGTATGAGATATTGAATTTATAATCCAACCAGTGAAGGCAAGATCAGAAGTTGATGATCCCATCAATCCAAGGCAAGATCAAAACATCACCCAAAAATTGCTCACTTTTTGTATCTTATCTGATTATATGTTCAATCGTTGCTCTTTATGCTACTTTTGAAAAGCAAAAGTATTTTGCTCAGAAAAACACATTGTATATGTTCCCAAAATGTTGTTTAGTCTGACTAAAACTAGGTTTATTGCTTCTTCCTTTGTGAAATGCGTTGTAGTTTGCCCACTTAAGGCAGCAACAGTAATAACAGTTACAATATTGACATTCCATTTTGCTTAATACCTCCTTTTCATTTCCTTAATGTCCTGGTGGACCTCTCACCACAAAAACTAAATCAAACCTTAAATGAATGTGTCAAAATCATACATATAATTCTTTTTTGAGTGGTTTTTATGATGTTTTGTCTCTTCCGATTCCTAATATCCACTGATCCCTGTCTTCATTTAACCATGTCATATATTGCACTGCTTCTATCAATCATTTTCCACAACTTTCTTTCCTCTACCGAAGAGGAGTTGTCTGAAGGTGATACCTGACTGATTGACCAACATTTAAAAGTTGAATAGTTTTCGGAACAACTTACCTGCTTTTGATGAAAGTAGAATCTGGAGAAAAATCAACGTTCAGTTAATGCATATGAACTGCAATGTTCAACTGAAACATTCAAGGATGATGTTATCTAAATTGCAGTTCAAAGGCCTATACACAATTTCTACCCAGCTTCTAAGCTCAAATTCATTGCTGCCTTTCATAAGATGTTTTTATGATATCGTTCAAAAAGTATCAAAAGTTTTTTATATATACCTTTAATGCTTAAGAGAAGAGCTTGTTGGTACCTACACTACCAACTATAGATTGGGACCAAAATCTAGAGATTAATATAAAGTTAATAACCACGAATGTCTCAATTGAACGGGACCAGCAGGCTGAATTAATTGGATTAATTTTTGGAAATTAAGATTTCTAGTTCCAATTTTTAGTAATCTGATAGGACAATGCCATCAGCACGTTACTACGAATAAAACCTTCATGATCTTGTTTTTTTCTGGCATTTTCCAATATAATTTCCGAATGTCGGCAATTTCGCCAGATCAACAGATCAAATGGCCCGAATTTATAACGGTATAACTCCGTCAGGTAAACGTCTTAGCGTCCGTAAAAGCTGGAGGCTTATGGATGCTCAGTGTCGATGTTTTCGATGATCGAGCTTTAAGTAGGACATGAAAGCGGCCGTAAATTTTTACTCGGCGCCGTTAGTGACCGTTAAAAATTGACAGCATTTCAATTTAAAGTGTACACCATGAACCCACGGACGGCGTCATTCCCAGACATCGCCCATAACCGATGTTTCCATAAACAGGGGCGCTTTTATATATAAAAGGGTTTATGGTCTGAAATTTACGATCGTCTCATCGACGACAATTGATTCGTAACGATATCAGTGACGTTTGTTGGGATTCTATGATTCTATAAATTACCAACGCGGAAGGTACAGGTGTCCAGAAATTACCAAGTAGCATCTTGCCAACATATTCTAGAGCCAAATATGGACAAACAATTTTATAAATAAAGCTCCAAAAATACTTCTCAAGCGTGCTTCGTAAGTTTATTTTCTACATATTGCGAAAATTCAAAATGACAAATCTAATTTGGATGCTAAAAATAATAAAGCCAGTAATTTTATTGAAATAGAAATGTCGGAATTTGCTGGATAGATTTTAAGATCATTTGAATTGAAAAATTATTCAATTTAATATAGCAGACGAAAACATAACGAAAACGTTCATCAGCTAAACAAAATAGTTATTATAATACTATAATTTGTGGTGTGACATAAATAACAGGGTTTTGAAACACTCCAAGCAGCTATTTATAAGTCATTGTTTTATAGTTTTAGCCACTTGCGTTTCTTTTTCCGGGCATTTCTCATGCATGAAGGCTATAAAAAATATTATGAGTTATATACATTATATTTTATGACTTCTAATTATTTTGGAGCACTTTGTATTGTAATCGATATATTCAAACAACTGATACCAATGTTCTATGTGAAAAATTTGTTCCAACTCTGGATAGACTTACGTTTATGCGTCTTCACGTTTATGCATTATTATCCTTAACGCAGTTTTAAGGTTTGATGAAGCCATACAGTTCTAAGAGTATATTAAGTAAACTGTTAATGTTGGTTTGTTCTATTCGATGTAGATTCGTTTGAACATAAATTTTATAGATCGTTTAGAGGCGTTTTCCAGATCTGCCACCATCAATGGAACACGTTACAATTGTGTTAATACTAGACCGATTTACTTGCATGCTAACTAACAAAGATAAAGCAAAACAATGCAACACCATAGCAATGATTAGTTATAACAACATTAATTAGGGCTCACATTAACGAGGAAGTACATCTTAAGTGAATTGAAACATGTTGCTGATAATATCATATAAAATATTAAAAAAAACATTTGTAGCGTCCCTGATGATGAGCACTTAGTTCGAAATATATCGGAATAAGATAATTACAAGTTTAGTAATAAGAAGGGTATACTTATTTTTAAACCTTATTTATCAAAAGCTTTAATATTGTAAAAGTAGGCCAAGGAGAGACGATTGGCACTCTAAGCAATTATGTCTGACTATCACTAATTGTTATTTTTATACTAAAAGATTAAAGTCAAAATGAATTAGTCGAGCTATCAAATATATGTATTTTTAATTAAATTACTGTTATTAACTGGACATGAAAACATAAATTTATACAAAAGATTCATAATCAAATTTAAAATTACACTTAATTGACTATTTGGTACATAATTAATTTCATGCAGATAACAGGTATTTTTAAATTTTCGAATAAATCCGGAATAAAATGTTTGTTTCGTTTGCAACCTATTTATTTGAAACTCGTTCGTGCATACGAGCTCATGTAACCGCATTTTGCCAATATTTCGAAATTACCCATAAATTAAATCTGCATAATCATCAGATTGCTTTCCACACGTAACTTTTGCCCCGGCCATTAAATAGTTACAATATGCTACATTGTAACTTGCAGCGTATAAAACTGAATCTAATTTCTCTCACTTTATTCGTCTGCATCGACATGAATCGTGGGATCTAGGAGGCGCGGGGATAAACAAAAGGGGTTCAGACATCCAATCAATCCACCCCACTTTGCCTCTTTCAACCCCGCTCGTTAATTAAATCAACAATTTCCCCCGTTGGAAAAGATAAACATTTAAATTGCGCGCCACCCATCATGGTGCGGCGACCACTTCGTACCCCAGAACTTCGGACAAAGGGTGTTTGTCGCCCCGTCAAACGTAAAACCTACGGCGAGTCCTGGAGTTTCTCTTCGCTTAATTCCGAAACGTTTAATTAAATTTGTTACTGTAAACGAACTCGTTGGAAGGTTAAACTATGTTGCTCAAAGGAAACGTACAGGGACGGGCTGGTCGTCTAGGTACTTGCCCCTTTTTCTAATTGGCAAGAGAGAAAATTGATTTTCAAAGCTTCAGGTAAAGTAGGGAATTACAGTTTCCTTTATGCTACTATTAAAGAATACGTTCATTGTATATGCGTTGTTTATTGTGCAAGTTTCAAATTGACCTATTCTACAATAGAAGGGTGCTTGCTAGCGAATAATATAGAGAATGTAAAAATTCCACTACTTACCATTAACATTACAGCCCCACCTTACTTCACCTCCTTACAGTGGAGTGAATATCATCAAAGTTTGCTCAGTAGTTTTCAAGGTACACAAGCTTCCAAATTTCTATGAGCAGTTAATAATGACATTTTAGCACGTAATGGTATATTGGTATACTAAAAACAGTAAAAATAACAAGTTCGATATTAAATTAATATATTCACTCCCTAAGTGTAAATGTTCGTTACAAATAAGAGGGATATTTTTCTAAAAAACTGGTATATTTAAAAAACTATTTGAGCGTACTAAATAGTATCTGGCAGCAAAGGATTAGATCTTTGAGCAAGAACTGGGTTTTTTCAGACGTAATGCTGTTTCTAAACCAAAGTTAAAGCATAAAGCAATGAATTTTAGCTAAACTATCTAAAGTGAAATTTGGCTGGTAATTTTCAGGCGAATTTTATTTTTACTTTTGTCACTCTTCAATCTATAGGTTAGAGTCGACGCTTGTTAAATCGGAACTAATTAACTAAACTGTTACCAAAAATATACATGAAAACAATCACTTTCAACATTTGAAAGATTTTTTATAAAAATCTTGAGTTCATTGCTGTACAGAATAAGCTTTTTCAACAGTTTTTTTACAATACCAAACTGATAGTAGGTGCTTCCAAGCGTAGCCCATATTGATAAAAACGCTATCATATAGCAATGATCTCAGTTTAATGGGTATTTAATTTCATTCCGCAGCTGACTTCACTTCCAGACTTTTTAATCGTACGGTTTTTACTCAGATGGCCGTTGAGGTTATTCTAAATACCGCAACAAAGTTGATGCTACCGGAGTCCAACCCTGTCTACTTGTTGCATCTTGTTTTCTCCAATATGGCCGACGACGACGTGTTTAGAGAGGGTTCGTATAGAAGCGTAACGAACCGGATCGGAGCAGAATGGCTTTAGCGAGTTTTAATGGATTCGAGTTTGGTGAATATGGCGGGAGCAGGAAAGTAAAGGCGCAAAAAGAAACAAAGCCGAAAAGCGAATACCGGACCGGAATAGCTTTGATGCGAGCGGAAATGTACTTAATTAAGCAACTCGAAAGAATCCCGGCTGAAGTTACGGCGAAGTTCGGGCTACGCCGGCGGAATCCTCTCAATATTTTGCTTCTTTATCGTTAATACAGTTGATTGAGTTGAGAGTTCATTACGGCGCGGCGTCCGGAATTTCTCGACTTCGGACGGTATGTAGACCAAGTTCGGAAGATCTGATTTCGTTTATTGATGATCTGTAGTATTATTAGCTTCTGGTATAAAAGTATGTAATTTGATAACGGACACTAATCAAAAGACCCTTTTTCTTGAGCGAGTTTTTGAATCAGTTCTTAAAAACACAAGTGCTAAGGGGAAAAGCTTAACTGACGCAGTCAGTAGGATTCGAGGATCCGTGGATCAAGGATTCGAAGGATTCCAGAGTGCTTGTCAAAACTTTAACACTGCCACGGACCAGGAATACGAAGTCAGAAGTTCGAAGGTAATTGGATGCCAAAGTCTCAAATTGGCGAGGTTATCATCTCCAAATTGGACGGGACGATATTTTTCCTAAGTGCCAGCAACCAACTCCGGCGAATCAACACAATTCCCCGAACCAACACAAAGAAACGAAGAAAAATACAAAGAAGCAACAAACCACGGTAAGAGGATAACATTTCCCAGAGCGGACGCAAAGAAACAAGAAAAAACAAAGAAACACAGCACAACCACCAATCAACAACCACCAGCAGCAACCACTAACATTGTCTCAGGTGAAGAAGGAACGAAGAAAAATCCAGGAAACAACCTATCCACCCAATGAAAGTAGCAACTATTCTTATACTACTGTAAGTCGTTAAAACATTTTTCTCTTGTGTAAAATATAATTATCAATCAATATTGACGATTTAGTAAATTCACTTCAAAATTTAAATATAATGACGTACACACGAGCATCAATCACTCCAACTGAAGTTAACGCGATACCCAGTTTCGACAGAAACACTGTGGTATTACCACTTTTTATAGAATCTTGTAAGGAATTCATTCAAAAGTATTTTGATGAACAAAATTAAAAAACCCAATTAATTCGATCATAATAAAAATAATAAAAGGCAAATTTACTGAAGAAACGCAAAATTTAATTGCATCTAGAGAGTTGAATACTTGGCATGATGCTTAGCATGTTTAGAGCTTACTTATTCAGATCAACGATCAGGAGATAGCCTTTGAAGTGATTCAATGCAGGTAAAAATTGAACATAATGAAAATCCTTATTCGTTAGGCGATAGAATTAGAGATTCTTTAAATATTTAACTGTAGATCAGGCTAAAAG
>JAWQRJ010003287.1:0-12273 GCA_033557515.1 Diorygopyx duplodentatus | reverse complement strand
TAAGTGGCATTTGGTACACTCCTTTAGACAAAAACTTTTCTCAAACTTCTGAATAAGTCTGGTAACAGTTTGTCTAGCAGGAGCCGGCCTTCCTGCAAAAGATTGTACGAATAAATCGTGACAATCGTTTGCAGACCTGCCACCGTAATACCACTTGATAAGTTGCAATTTTTCTTCAGCGGTGTACACACCCGTTTCTTTTAATTATGTTCACTAGAAATAGATCACGGCTACCTAGTGTGCTAACCAACTCAAGAATAAATCCGTAGCAATGCCCGTGCAAAACTCGATTCATTGGAAAAAAAAGGAGTTGCCGCCGTACTGGCGCGCACATCTAATAGTGACCACGCGTACATGTCGACGAGGTATAATGGGCGTGCTTTAATAGACCTATACGGTAGGATGGGGTGTGGCGCACTTGCCGGTATGGTACCGGAATATTTATCTTTGCTAAGCCCTACTTGCCTTACAGTTTATTTCAACGAAAAGTATTTCAAAAAACTTACGATGCCATTTAAAAAAGGATTCGATGACGTCACAGCTGTGACGTAGATGACGTATATACCAAAATATGCCTAGTTTTAAAACAATTTTTTTTTCATAACCACTTTACTAATTTTATTCGCGTTAATCTGGGGCTATAGTTAGTTATTTGCATTTTTTTGCAAAAGAATTACATTTGAAACTTTTTTTCTTCAAATAAATAGAAATAGGAAAAGTGGTACTAACAGACGTTGCATACAGACAGATAGATGGGTGGACCGACAAATTGCCATAAATGGCACTATTAGTCTTGGATTAGATAGCATTTTTTGCGTAAACATTTTTTTTGCAATTTCTGATTCTGTAAAATCAAAATCTCAAAGGAAATTAAAATTTATTCAAAACAACGAATTAAAATTTTCATGTCCGGTTGCACAAAACATTCCGTAAAGTTAATTGGAGATCAACGAGCCGTTAGCCAATCAGATTGAAGACTGAATTTGAATTCTCTAATCTGATTGGCTAACGGCTCGTTGATCTTTACGGAGATGTTTTGTGCAACCGGGCACTAAACTTTTTTTTGTACACTAGTGTATTCTTTAGCAGCATAGTGGCATTTTATGTATTTGAAAAAATATTGAACCACTAACATCGAAGATGGCAAATTTTTAATAGCAGTTCGAATGTGACACACGGGCACTCTCGTATAATCAACGGCACAACAGTTTAATTTGTGTGTGTGCATACAATTCAGACAAAGAACAGTTTAGTTCGTAAATGCGCTCAAATTCTACTTTATTCCATGCTCATAGTCTTTATAATGTAAAGTACTTCAAGTTACGTGAAGTTATTTTAGTTGAAACATCTTGTATGTTATTATATTTATGAATCCCTCATCAATTTGTTTGCTCAATAAGAATGTTTTAGAAACTATTTGGTTTAGGAGCAGCACAATGAGCCCAATAGGGCCTCAGTGCAGCGGGAAATACACATCACATCACTATTTTTGGTAGTGATATTCAATTTTGGAGATTGCAATCACCGAATATATATTTTTGCTCTTCCTTATAACTTTTTTATTTCTCATTGTCTGGAATTCATTTTTGAAGGATCAAATATAGGCGTAGTTCGAAACTTTTCTGGCAGATTAACATTTTGAAACCACTTTCGGCTTAACCAGAAACAGACGAAATTTTGATTCTTTGAATGAAGCTTCATGTATAAAAAAATACTACAATTTATTTATTATTACTTTAGGAAACTGCGAAACCCAAAAATTAGTTGACAATGAATTTAATAGTGTTAAATATATTTTGTTAAATAATACTTGATATTAAAAGACACAAGCTTCGGTTTGTCTGTTTTATTGGAGAAATACTCTCGATCTGATATTAACCAAGTGTACTTAGCATATAAACGTTCAAAAATTGGTAAATGTGTTGATCTGTCACTTTTGAAGGGTTGTCGCAATAGAACAGATGAAAGCGGATCCAGAACTATGTAAAAACGTGGAAATGTAATCTAATATAAACTCCTTCAGGAATACTTGTCCTAAAACTCCAAAAACCTTGGTTTATTTCTTTTATCAGTTTATTTTTTGTTTCATATGATAACTTGATTCCTCGTAGTATTTCAATGAAGCACTATAATAATAATTTTATATCCTACATTGAATATGGTGCCGCACAAGTAGATTCGAAAATAAAAACTTTATTAACAATACCTAAATAAGACAACTAAAATAAGTACAACATATTTAAATTATTCTAAAATAGATCGCGTTACATTGCTAACAAATGATGAATGAAGTGATACAAATTTTATTTGTAACCTTTACATTTCTCTTGCACTTCCATTACTAATTTTTTTAGCTATTTGCAGAATAAAATAAGTCTGTTTGTTACTAAGAAATAAGTAACGAACAATTCTATTCTTATTGTATCTTTAAATCAAATATTAAGAGTATATCTACATTTAAATGCTGACATGTTTAGTGAACATCATTAATTGTTTATGGATGTTTTTATATCCAACCTCACATGTATGGTAAACTAATATTATATTTTCATGTACTGCTAGATTCATTTTCATCAATTTGTTGTAATCCGTGGGCTACTAGATTAATAAATAATTTAGTTTTCCTTATAGATAACTTGACAAAAACGCTGATGAAAAGGAAACATCCCTGTATCTTTGTTGTTAACATTAAGTTTACACTATTAGAACCTAAGGAACTTTATGTCGACTTATAAGCTGTTTAATGAGAATGGAAAAAAATTCAATTAACTTTCAAAATTCAAATGGAAATGGTCATTTTTTTTTACGTTGTGTAAAAAAATAACATGTTTTATAACATTATAACGTTATATAACATAATATGTTTTTAATATAATGTAAAAAAAACGATTTAACATAACTTTGCAAACGGAACAAGCTTAATTATTAAGCTTGTCAAGAACATTGACAATAGTAAAAGGAAAGGTATTATTGCTGCGACTGGCATATTCTTATGAGGAAGATCGAAAAACTTTGAAAATGAAAGGAAGTATACCAATGCAGACGTATTTACAACAATAGTTTTTTTCGGCGAGTGTTGTAGAAATTATCGACAAACTTATGCGACCATCTACCCCTGAGAGTCTCATTGAGTTACAGAATTTCCCTGGAACTCAATTGGACGCTCACCGGTAGATGATCGCGTAAATTTGGAACGGAGTCTGTACCTACAAACATCTACCGGTAAATTCCAGAACTCGCCCAAACGTGTAGGCAGTTTAATTTAATATATCCATATAAAAAACAGCTATCCTACAGAACATTTAAATCTCTTTTCAATAACTTAAAAAAATAATGGTGAATTTAAAGAAAAAAGAAGAAGACCGAATACTGTTATCAAAGATGGAGGTGAGTTTGAGGTGTTATCTGTGTCAGAAAATACAAACATTTTAATCTCACAATTGTCTATATTATACCAGGTCTCTTATTTAAGTATTTGTTGTAATAAAACAGGATGAATGTTCTGCAATACAATTTCATTTTTACATGTTGTTATGGTATTGTAAACTAGTTGTCTCCTAGGTGGGCTTCAGAGTTCTTGATCTTCATTCAGCTTCGTGGATGGATGGTGGACCTGAGGGAACTAAGTACAATCGTTCTGGGAATGGCTAATTTGAGTCAGCTCTTTTTGGAGATTGGTTCCTCACCGTACCGTTGCCCTATGTCAAGAGTTTAAGCAAAAATGATGACAATTCCAAAAATGTTCTGTTACAGGTGTTAAAGCTTCTGCCAACTGAACCTGAAGAAAGGACAAGATGGAATTGAAGGTTTATGGTGCGACTCCTTTGTTGAAGTTTTAAAAAAAAACAGCACTAAAGATGAATCAAGGCAAAGTGTCAGCTTGGAACATTTTTATGAAGAAGGAGCTTCAACCTCTACATCAAAGAAAACCAGGAGGCAAATATTAGAGAAATCTGCCTCTGAAGAAGATACCACCATAGAATTAGAAGAAACATCAGATGCAGATAAAGTTGTAGAAATAGAAGAAACTCAGAAAGAATACATAGAAAGCTATGTCCAAGTGGAAATCAATGACGATAAGGAGATTTTCTTAATAAAATTGCTTTACATAAAACATCAGACAGAAAAGCATTTTATTGTTGTAGTTTTAGAAAAGAGAGTAGACAATACATTATTCTTTAGTTTTATATGTAAGAGTGCCAGGTCGGCCTATATTTTTTTGACAAACATTTGAATGGTGAATGAAATTATTTAAACATCCTTCGGCAGATGAAAAATTTTTTTTTTACAGCATTCTCCTTGCTGGAAGAGAAACCTTTTTTTCACCAGGATGGTGCTCCGCCCCATAACGCTGCCATAGCATCTAACATATACTTTTTTCTCTCAGTTCTTAAGGTTCTTGCATAAGAATAAACGTATAGTTTCATTTGCAAAGTTTTGTTAAAATTGATTGTTTTTTCAGACTATATTAAACAATACAGGTGTTCCATTTGAATTTTAAAAGTTGGTACAGGTTTGAATGAAACCAGATGTGATGGGAGATTTTTTTCACTTTCACTTTCATATAAATTGTGTGGTATGTCAATTTTGGAAAAGTAAATTAATTAGATAACGTATGAAAATAACCTAAACTTCCTTCCCACTAGTCAAAATAAATTACAAAACTCTGGTTCAAAGTCCATATTTTGAGTATACGCACACCATAATAAAAGATAATTTATATAGATTAAAATATATACTTCAGAATGGAATTTTGCTCTCACAAATACTTCAGGCAAAATTAATATTCAAAGGAAATAAATTTAAGATAAAATCATAGTACGGCAAGAAATAAAAGATAAGATAAGAGGGCATAACTGATAAAAACGTCTGCAATTAATAAATAGCTTCAATAAGAATTATGACTCAGCTATTCACAAAAACGTTGTTTTTTTGGTGCTACAATAAGTATTTAATGATGTTACAAGCTCAAGCAAATTTGGTTTAAACATAACCAAAACAAATTCAATATTTCTGTGCGATGAAATTTCCCAAAATCACACCAACATATGGTACATACATTTATTTTCTTCCAAAATTATCTCAAAAACATGAAAAATACTTATTACCTACAACAAATTATTCAAACAATATCCCGACAAACAATTAAAACCATAAACGAATAAAAGAAACATAAATAATGCAAAACGTGTTAGCAGGCCGTGTATGACGAAACCGGAGCGTATTAAAGAAAGTAGGCTTATGTCACAATTGACGAATGTAGCAGCGTAAAACATGGCGGTCTCAACCTCTAAGGTAGTGAACCTGTTACTGACTAATTACGAAAACAATGGGAACGTTAAACGTGACGGTAAGACGAAAAATCTGTACTTACAGCATTGTTATGTGAATTGTGTGGCACACTTGCGTGTGCAAGTCTCCGGAGTGTGCTAGAACACCATCTTCGCGGCCGAAATTGCTATTTGGAGAAACTAGACACCTTTATCGACTCATGGGTAACAGAACAGTGAAAGATGGCGGGGCGATGAGCCTCGAAGGTCACGTGGCCGCGCGAAATTCAGCGCATGCGCGATTCGCGTATATGTTGTTTTTATCTTGTTTGGGCTACTTTATTGGGCTACTTTTTATACCTATTGAATTTGGGTGTTTTTGTAAAAAAAAAACAGGTGTTCTCAATTTTCAATTAATGTATTTTATACCATGATAGTACGTCGCAGCCTAAAACATAACTCACAGATAACCTTTTTATCTCTGCTCACAATTACTAAGCAGTTTTGGGTTACAGTGGGGTAAATCTGTTTATTCATTCTGTGTTAAACATTTATGTAGGTTTGTTTTAAAATGGGAACTGTTCATCTTGCAAAAGGTAATATCCGTTTCTATCTGAATTTTAATAATGTAACCCTTCAATCAAAGTTATACCACTCCAGTAACTAATCAAATTATAAAATAACAAATTTGTTTAGTGTAGCTAGGTCGGAAATGCCAGTGAGGTTGTGTTGTTGTTCTTTTGACCTTTGGTTTTAATTGTTAATTCGCCATTAACAGTTATGGGGAAAATGAAAAGTTATTCTTTTGTCAACTTAATTTAAAAACATAGCACTGGCGGATTAATACAATCTTGTGGGTGGGATCGGTTGGTTGAAAGATGCAACAAACCCGGGGGGTCCCCCGGAAATTTATGAAAATATACTTACACAAAAACCACAAATTCTATAAGGCTTTTGTCGACATAGAACTAACTGCTAAGCAAATTAAAAGATAAAACATTGAAATTAGCATAAGAATACTTTTAAAACTGTATTTTGTGTCACATCTCGAAACTGGCGGAAGGTAAAAAATATTTTTGTTATCTATCCTACAGAATGTTTTGATATCTACAACTTTTTCTATCGAAATTTTTTGATACAATAAA
Source organism: Diorygopyx duplodentatus (assembly GCA_033557515.1). Classification (NCBI taxonomy): domain Eukaryota; kingdom Metazoa; phylum Arthropoda; class Insecta; order Coleoptera; family Scarabaeidae; genus Diorygopyx; species Diorygopyx duplodentatus. Next base: position 5,858 of record JAWQRJ010003287.1, on the reverse strand, counting down.
TAATATGAAGAAAACATATTTGAAGAAAACCACGATTTTCAGTTTTTTCAAGATATCTAGTAGGCGATGCATTTTTTTTGAAAACAAAGGAAGGTCTGAACAGCTTAGATAAACACCCCAATATTGGTCCATTTAACCGAGTCTGCAGCTCTTACCGAATTTTAATAATGTAACCTTTCAATAAGTTATATCACCAAAAATTTGAATTCAAACAATAACCAACATGAAATTTAATTCAAAACTACACCGGATATTCAATTATCTTCTAATTCAGTTCCTACTACTACATTCTCATCTTCTACTGTGTCAAATATGTATTTCACTTCTTCCAATGTTTCGCTGTATTCTCTACGAATACATTCAATTTGTGATTGGTCAGTAACAAAGGCTGCTTGACCGGGTTGTTCATTTTCCTCACACTTTTCATTAGCGATCTTCATCAACGTTTTGTCAATACCATTTAGCGTCTTTTCCATAATTTGTATTCTCCATGGTTTTTCGTCTTCCTGTGCCTCGCTGAAGTCTACTTGATAATCGTCTCTTTGTATTTCCTCCTGTATATTTTGTAATTGATCGTTTAAGTTTTCTAATAGTTTAGAATCTTTTTTGCCCAATTTAAAACCATTTTGTCCAAATTGTTCTTCTTCATCGGATACGTCTTCTAGTTTTAGTGGTTCGGAATGGAGTTCGTAGTGGTCTAATACTTTTACATATGACTTTAAGTAGTGTTTGGGATCAGGTTCTGCCTTTTCTTCCATATCAGCCAATAAAGTTGCTAATTTGAGCTTTTCTTCATCTGTCAAAGTACAAGTTGAATTATACATCGTCCGTTCTTTGGCTAATTTTATATTCCTTGCAACAAAATTCTTTTCGTCTTCTCTTGCTAGCGGTTTATGCCTTATAACTTTCTTCAAAACTCCTTTTTCGGTTTCTTCTTTTTGTGGTGTTTTTGGTTCTTTGATCAAGAAGTAATAGGGAAAATCCTTATTAGACGTCTTCTTCTGTTTCATTTCCAAACTTTCGCTGATTAAAGACCTGATTTCTTCGCGTATTTCCCTCCTTTCTTCTTCAACAACACTTATTTTCGAGACTTGCTCTTCCAGTTTTTTCTCGTTTGATTCGATGTCTTGAAACATCTTCATAATTTTCGGATGGGCGTAGCAACTCGGATACTCTTTTGGCGCGTTTCCTTCCGAAACTGGTGGATCTCCCTTCGTCAGATTGCTCTTCAGGTACCTGAGCTCCTCGGCCATTTGAATGAAGAACTCGTTCATTTCCAGCAACATGATCTTCGTGCTCTTTTCTTCGCTTCGATCCCTTCGTTGCGGCAGTGAAGATATCAGTGTCAGACTTTTTCTTAAAGAATCATCCAGACTCAAGTCACTTTGCACATCCAGGTTGGCGATCTCTTCTACATTTTCGGTTAATTCATTTTTGTAGTGGTCAGTGGTAATGTCTGGAAGCGGTTCCAAATGAAAGGTTGTCCAATGCTGCACGTCCGGAAGTTTTTCCATTTGGGGCGATGCTTTTAAGATTTTCCTGGATGTTTTGCGTTGTGTATTAATTTCGGGGAGGACATTATTTGATGTCTCGTGGATTTTATGCATCTTTTGTTGTCTGTTCGACTTGTTTTGGGGATTAGAAAGTAATGTTTTGGCATAAGTTGAATGTTGTCATGATGACGGTTGTTTCAGAAGGTGACTTGTAGAAATTTAAAAAGGAAAAATTACGATCTTTAGTGGTTAAAAACATTTGAAACAAAAATGTTCATTTCAATTCCGAAGAAGCAGTGAACAAACCAAAAAATGTTGCGTTGCGTATGAAGTTATGAAATCACAATTTTAAAACAACGTCAATTAGTAGCGTTGACATATTAGGAGAATTGACTGTTGGGACCTTGGACAGTTAGGACAAGAAGATCCTAATTAACATTGCACAATAACTTGAAATTGAAGGATGTTTTTCTTCTTTCAGGTAGCCAAATGCCACCAAAAGATCCGAACAAACTTCGCCTGTATTCTATGAAGTTTTGCCCATTCGTGCAGAGAGCTAGGTTGGTCCTACTGGCTAAAAATTTGCCACACGATATTGTAAACGTCCACCTGAAGAATAAACCGGAATGGATTTGGGAGCTACATCCAGAAGGTAAGCGAAAAATAAAGATCGAAAAATGAAGAATATTTCTGCAAATAATTATAAACACGCCGCCGTATTTTGTAGGAAGGGTTCCTGTATTAGACACGGGCTCCAAAATAATCCCAGAAAGCCTGGAGATCTGCGAATATCTCGAAAGCACATATCCAGAACCTGCTTTATATCCAAAGGATAGCCAGAAGAAAGCAACAGACAAAGAAATCATAAGTATATTTGGAAAACACCTGAAAGTATTTTATGGGATCCTGTTTAACAGAAAAGGTTTGTCGCTTGGGGAACACATCACAACTGCTGTACCAATTTTGGAATTTTACGAAATGGAGTTGTCAAAAAGGGGAACATACTTCGGCGGAGCTCAGCCTGGGATGGTAGATTATATGATATGGCCATGGGCTGAACGGATACCAATAATCCAATTCGTATACGATTTTGGTTCTGACGTTGGAACATTTAAGTTTGATCGCTTAAAGAAGTGGTATGAACAGATGATGGAACATCCTGTAGTTAAACCTACGGTTTTGCCAGTGGAGAAACATCGTAATTTTGGTTTTCAGTTGATGGCTGGAAATAATATAGATTATGATAACATATAAAGAAAATACAACGTTTATTGTTTCTTGTTTTGATTTACTTTCTACATTTCACTTAGTTACGAAATCAACTACTGGGAAAATCAGAAAAGAGATAGGAAGGTAAGTAGAGAGGTAGGTTTAGTAAGGAATACTAAAAGTTGAAGGAATATTCTGTTTTTTCTTCTGCTTTTTCTTCTCACATACTTTTCAATTCATTAAAAATGCAGGTTACAAAATTTTAAGAAAAGGTTCCGTTTTTATATTATATTCACACTTCGTTTACATTTATTTTATGACTTTGTTTAACAAAAACCGTATACCGATAATGCTTCGCTATATCCAAAAGTGTGTTCTTCACTGGTTCTGAAGCTAACATTCTGTTTCTCCAACTCATCAGATTTTTGTATTTTTCTGGAAAGGCTACATGTTCTTTGAACACTAAATTGAAGGCAGGTAGTTTTTCTACCCAAGGCCAAGCCATGTAATCGACAAATCCTTCCTTGTTACCACTGAAGAAATTGCCTAAACATTAAAAGAAAGAAGTTGAATAGGCACCAATTAGAAATTCCAACCAGAACACGCTCACCTCTTCTGGTAAGTTCTTCTTCAAAATAGTCCAAAGTAGGTTCAATCTCCATTAAAACATCTTTTAATTTCTTCTTATTTGCAAGCAATAACGTGTGATAGAAAACTGCAATCACATCATTTATTTTCCTTATCAATTCCTTGTCCTTTCCTAATTGTTCTTCATCTTTTGGGCACAAACTAGGTTCAGGATAATGTTCCTCTAAATAATAGCAAATATCCAAACTTTCGCATATAATTTTCGACCCAACATCCAAAATTGGTACTTGTCCTTTGGGGTTCATTTCAAAAAGCCATTCTGGCTTATTTTGAAGATCTACGTATACGATGTCGTGCGGAATGCTTTTGGCAAGTAATACCAATCTCGCCCTAAGGACGTATGGGCAAAACAGCATTCCATAGAGCCTGAGTTTTCCTTCTATATTTGGCGGTTTTTCACTACCTAAAATTTGAGTTTTGATAATCAGGTAACTGCATTAATTATTTACACAAATAACAATTATTTCACAATTGCAAAATAATAAGATAACGATATATCTCACAATTTTAGCCGAATATTTATTTATTATCACACTATTATCAATGAATTTTGTTAATATACAAATTGATTGTACAAAATCGTTACCTTTGCTTAAATGTGGTACACTCATCATCGAGCGGTAGCAAATACTCAACTGACGATACAGAACCACAGAATGCACAGAACACACTTTACAAATACCTGTTTTTATGGAATGTTCCGGTACTTGGAATTTTATCGATACAAGTTGTAGCACCATCTAGTTGCCAGTGGTGTTAGTATTAGCAAATGCAAATTATAATTCAATTTTAATAATAATATACAGACTTGAAACTAGAAACTTCTCTAACGTTATATAAGGATTTAAGATGATGAAAGTTCCAAATTACAACTCGAACATAATTTTTTACATTCATTTTTGTTCTTCAATGTTTTTGAAATGTCTTTCCTTATTAATATTATAATTAAAAAAAAACTTTAGTTAGGAATTAATTAATTTAGTTAGGAAAAAATGACACAGCGGTGAAAGCAAAACGATTACAGTGGCTGGAAAGGATGGGTGACAGCAAAACACACAGAAAATAGTTTGGAAGGAACCAAACGGAGAGGGAGAGAGAGAGAAGTAGACAGAGGAGATGTTGGAGAGAGATAATTATTGGGGATCTGAGCGAAAAAGCAGGGAACAACTGGACAAGAATGACAGAGGACCTTCGCAATTCTTACGGGAACGAATCGTACATAACTAATTTGGAGTAAGGAATGAATAGAAATGATAACAAGATAGCTAATTTTGAGAAGAAAACGTTTCGGTATGTATGAAATCTAATATAGCGTGGTCTGGTTCTTTTGGGTGATGGTTACATTTAAATATCAAGAAACAAAATTAAATATAACATCAACCTCTTCATAATATTATATAATTTTCAAGTATTCTAATTAATTGTATTTCTTTGATAACCATTAAATGGTTAGAGATCAATTTATTAATTACATAGTTGTGTTTTTATCGTGCATTATACAGGGTGTCTAACGCAGACCGTCCATTAGAAATATATGGGTAAAGCTAGAAATATAAAAATTTGGATTTGAATATGGTAGGAGGAGAATTAAAAGATAATATTTGGAATTAAAGAATTAAAAGATAATAAAAATATTTTCAATAAGATGGTCGTTCCGGTTATACCGGAAGTTGACAACAGCTTTGTTAATTTAAATGGAATGACCCTAATTTAAATTTTTTATCTTAATCTAGATTCAATTTTCAACAACTTCCGTAATACGTTTAGCCTAAACTTAATCGTTTTCGAGATATTGAATTTTTTTTGCAAAAAATATGCAACCGCAGCAACATTTTGAAAAATCGAATTTTCATAATTAGACTTATGCCTTAATGTTCATATTTCATTAACCATTAGTTGAGATATTGAAATTTTCTGAAATACATTCTTTACAAAATTGAATTTTGAAATAAGAAAACTTTACAGGACAGAACGTGATTTTTTTTTAAATGGCACCTACCAATTATTTTTATCCTACCGAATGTAGAATTAAAATCCTCGTTTAACGGTATTGGGATTAGAATGTATCGTTTTTCGATTATTTAAAGTTTTTTGAGCTATTGCTGCAAAAGCGACCCTTTGACAATACATTCATTTGTTGTAAATTGGGTTGCCTAGCAATGCCTAGTTATCAATTTTGACGTTTGTGTAACTTAGGTTGTGAAATATCTTGATAACTCGATTTCCAAATGATACCTGTATTAATTTTTCACCCTAAATATTAAATCAACCTACCTAAGCAATACAAACGTCAAGAGAATTTTAATTCTACATTCGATGAGATAAAAATATTTGGGTAGGTGCCATTTAAAAAAAATAACTTTTTGTCATTTTCTCAAGTTTCCTTATTTCAAAATTCAATTTTGTAAAGAATGTACGTAACAATGTCCCGCCGGGTGTATTTCTGAGAAGTTCTGTATCTCAACTAATGGTTAACGAAGTATGAACATTATTGCATAAGTCTAATTA
>JAWQRJ010003286.1:0-12275 GCA_033557515.1 Diorygopyx duplodentatus | reverse complement strand
ATCTATTTCAGACTGATTACAAGTCCTTAATTTTTTTGCTCTTAACGAACTTACACTGCCCTCAAAATTGTTCAGTATCTTTTCACGATTTTTATAAATGGTCGATATGGTTGACTGTGACATCTATAGAGCGCAAATATTCGCGAAAATTCGTATTGTTAACAATAAATACTGTATTTACATGGAATTCCTTTGCTATTGAAACATTCGACTCTCCGGCTTCTAAACGCCAAATAATCGCGCAACTTTTTCCGCAACAGTAAATGCTTTGCACTTTTTTTTATGCTGACGCTGTTCGCAGTCGAGGATGTATTAAGCACTAAACAGAACATCACCACTGTGCCATTTCTACACATTTCGGTAATTCCCCGAGAGCTCTCTAGAGAAATTGACCACCGTTCATCGTTATATACGATAATTGGTATCAAATATGAGTCCGTTTTTGGATCTTTATATCAGTTTCATCGCAATATCCGATCATCGTAATAAACGATACATCTACGATGTAGTTTATACCGGGACCTTAACATTTTGACGCTATAACCGATACATTGCTATATCCAATATCATTATAAACGATATCTATTGTACTTTTTTATTAGAATTAGACAATTCCGTTAAGGTAATCGGATTAAAATTGGGAGCATACAGTTAGTTGTTTAGATATCATTTTATTTACGATGTTCTTACTGAAACTATTGTTTTCCGCAGGATTAAATATATATTTTATTGCTTTTTCTTGTGTTTCCGGAGATAAAGGGTATTTAAAGACGTGGTGCATAAAGGAACAAAAAACCGCTGTTTTGTGGGATAAAGGATGTGATGAGTCGCAGGGGATTATTGAGAGGATGTGGGTGGGTTTCCTGTATACATCAAAGGTGGGAAAGTTGTTGTTATTAATTATGGTAAGATCAAGGAAATTGATTTGTTAACAAAATTTGTCCTAGACATTTTTCTGACAATTAATTACACCCCTAAGTACTCAATAAAAACACCAACCATTTTATAACCGATGTAGAAAACACATCCTTAAAACATTTTTGTTTTTTTATCCCCAAGCTCGCTCAGCCGATTTGGCAGCACCATCGTGTGATCAAAGGTCAAACTAACAGACCGAGCTCGCTTCGTTCTACCAGCTTTGACCACACTATGGCTACCTATGTCCGCAAGCTATAATGAGCAAAAACTCACTTTATGTGTTAAAACGATTGCACTGAAAATTCAGATCTTAATCGATTCCTCGCTCTGGAATTTCTAAATCCTGCAAATATCACCAACTTTGGGTGGGCATTACGAAAACAGCCTGTGGACAAATAAATAAGTACACAAGAATAGCTCTAGTTTAATACTATAAGGTAACTGAGATGCCTTTGCTCAAAATAAATTGGCTTAACGCTACTTATAGTGTAAATATCACACTTCTAAAAAGCTCTTTTATGTTAGAAAAAATAATTTTTACTTTCTAACCATGTTATTTCAAATATTTTCTTTTCATATTTCTTTGCTTATCTTTTCTTGCCTTAATTTGATACATAAAAATTTGCTATGACTCACAAAGCGAAATATTAAAAATATACAAGTTGCTATTTCATTTGCAAATTCAAAGTGAATAACATTTCTAGATGAACCACTGGACAAAGTCAGAAATTTACTTCGACGATGAGGTACAAACAATATGTTTATAACTGTATAAAGTTCTAAAGTCATTTGGTCAATAAATAAAGAAATGATAGACTTGGACATATAATTATTGTCAGGTTTATCTTTCTATAGTTTGATCAACGGGTTTTGTGTTCACGTCAGTACAGTGGTTCGGGTGGCATTTGTAGCCGGACATGACGGATTTCAATGCATCATGAACTAGTTAATCTGGTTAATATAAAGCGCTTTAAAGCTACCATGTGAACATAGTAATAGTCTGTCATGCAGATTTATTGATCGAACTGTAAATTCAGTTTTGATTTGTATCTTGCCTGCTTTATAAACTCATAGAGGCAATCATTTGTTTTGGTGCTATACATTTTTGCAAGAAAAACAACATACAGACTTGAAGTTACTGCAACTGTTGCTCAGTTTTATCATAAATTGTTAACGAAATATACCAAAGAAATGCAAAAATGTTCTTCTGAATCTAGGCATCATCGAAGATGATCTAATCATTTTCCCCGATGACTGCGAGTACGTCAAAGTGCCGCAATGCACCACTGGTCGAGTGTACTTACTAAAGTTCAAGTCGTCGAACCGGAAATTCTTTTTCTGGCTTCAAGAACCCAGTTCTGACAAAGACGAAGACCACTGCAAGAGGATCAACGAGTACCTGAACAATCCCTCCGGTGCCGTACAGAACCAAACCGGTGCTGACACCGACTTGCAATCGTTGCTTAACAATATGTCGCAGTCGCAGCTTATGCAATTGTTCGGAGGTGGCCAGATGGGAGGACTTTCAAGCTTATTAGGAACGATTAGGTAATTACAAAAGAACCATCTTCAAGGACACTTATTATGAACTCCTTATTGAAAAACCCTTGAAGATGGTACAAAAACTGAAACTACCTTTTCTCTTGTTTCAGCCGTCCATCTACTGCAGGAACACGTTCTTCATCCACGACTCCTGCCATAACCCACCGTACCACAACACCAACCACCGCTTCTAGTCAAGCGACGACACCAGGCGTTACGACACCCCATACTGTTCCGGCACCGACTACTACCGCACCCGCCGCTCCTAGAGACCCGCGTACAAGAACAACGGCGGCCCCTTTTACCGAAACCGCCGGCAGCACTCCGATACAGTTGTCGGACCTGCAAAATTTTTTGCAGGATTTGTCGCTGCCACCCAGGGCTGGGTCGACTCAACCGCAACAGTCAGGTAATTGATTCTATTTTTTATGATTCAACCGGGTGGTGCTACGTAATTTATTTAACAGTGGATTTGTCGACTGCTTTAACTTCGGACACCTTGTCGGGGTTGATAAACAACCCGGAAGCGCTAGAGCAATTGCAGAGCCACCTGCCGGCAGTCGACGGAAATATTCAAGAACAATTGAGGTCTACATTGGCATCTCCGCAATTTCAACAAGTCAGTATTACACTTTTTCTTATTTATTGAAAGTTAGTAATATCGACAAATCTTAGGCAGTTTTTTTGTTTTGGGAAATTGAAAGGAATATTAGGCAATTTCATAAAATTATCTTATATCAGATAGTTTTTTAATTTACTATATTATTGCCTATTTTTGTGTACTATAGATAATAAGGCAAAACACAAGCAAGAAAAGAAAAGCTTTCAAACCAGTATGATATTGATTCTATTTAACTTTTATGCTTGACAATAGTGAAAAAAATATTAAATATATAAAAAAGCCATTAACACGAGTTATTTGGCAATCAGATAAGAATACTACAACTAAATTATTACTTCAAAAAATGTCCTTTTATACCTAATTGCAATGGTTTTCAGATTAAAAGCAGCGCAAGTATACAATGTGTAGTTTTGTTATTAAATTTTGTCGTTAAAAAAATTAATTCGCCCAATTTCGAATAGATACCATTAATAATCAATCGGTATGACATGATTAGTTTTAGATACTAATTTCTTATGAATTACTTCAAATTGAATACAATGATTAGACAGCTAAATGTCATCTTCAAAAAAGGTTCCCATTTCTTCAATGTTGACTTATCGAATTCTATTAATTCTATTTATATATTATCGATAACTTACCATAATAGAAAGAAAAAGAATTCTCCAACCAAGCTCAGTTTGGAATGTACTAATCTCAACTTGCTGCTGAAAGAGTACAATTAGAGTATATTTTAGGCAGTTTCCCAATTTTCAAGTGCGTTAGAATCAGGCCAATTGGCACCTGTTGTCTCTCAGCTGGCCGTCAATCCGGATGCCATTAGTGCGGCAGCTCAAGGAAACATGCAAGAATTCTTGAAAGCCTTAGAAAAGAACGGATCTGGGAACGGTCAGGCAACAACAGAGAAGGAAAAAGAAAATCCAGCAAAGAAAGAGGACAAAAAAGACGATGATGAAGGGATGCAGTTGGATTAATTTATTATTCTTTTTAAAAGCACATTTTACAGTTACAATTATTTTGCTTAAATAATGCTTTCTAGAAGGAAAAAAAAATTGCTTTTGAGCATTAACCGTTGTACTGATTATTAAGGGAAATGAAGGAATTAATAAAAAAAAATTATAATAAACAATATTGAAATAAACTTTTATTTCTTTTTGCGTTTCATCGAGGGTTCCAAATTTTCATCCTTTTCTCCAGTCTGTTGAAATTTTTTTAAATCAGCACAAAACAATATCTGAAATAAAAATAAAGATAAAATGAAATTTGATTTCTCCAGGATTTAAATACCGTGTGAGCCCAGCCTGCTAAGGGACCATACAAGCCCCTAAAATGATCACCGATTTCATTATAAATCCTATCCGTAACGGTTTTTGTTTTTCCTAATTTTGGTAAGTACAATCTGGCCGCAATTTGATATATATGAGTATCCACAGGTATCGCACCTAAATGCCCCAGGGACATCAAACAAACGCAATCGGCAACCTTAGCTCCAACACCGTTCAAAGTCATTAGTGCCTTTTTAGCATCTGCATAATTCATTTCTTTGAGTTTTTCTATCCATACTTCACCGCCATTTTCATTTATAATCAACGCAGATTTACTTATATATTTAGATCTGTATCCAAAGCCGTTATCGCTTAACTTCTGTTGTACGTTGTGTTGGCATAAGTCTTTAACTGTAGGGAAACTGTAGTATATCGTATTGTTAATATTACAAATCTTCTGTCCATAGAAAGTTGCTAGTTTTTCAACCATTGAAGAGATTCTAAAAAAGGTATTTAAACGGAGCATCTAGCTAGAATACAGTAACAATACAATATAATAACAATAATTTATGTATTGTAAATCGTTTGTTTTAACTGTTTTTGCAAATACAAATTAGGTTGTTTGCTTTAAGCAGGATTGTCGTTATATCGTTTCATTTCATTTTTCAAAAGTATTTCTAATACACTTTTTTTCTTTTAGCTTGCTTCCCTTAACGTTTTTGGTGACTAGTCTTTTATTTTCGTAAAAGTTATTAACTGCTCAATTTAGGGTGAGTTTACTTTACTCGTGTATTAACCTTTTTTGTCCTTATATTTAATTTTTTAAATTTCTTGCCCACTATAAAAAGTGTATTTTATTCTCTAGCAGATGATACCTATCGGTTTATAAGAATTTATACTCAGGTAAGTAAAAATCAATTTTACTTAAATAATTCCTAACTATAACTTTTCATAAAGAATGCATAAATAATATCACTTGTGATTATCGTTCAGTTATTGTTTTTTTGAGCCTGATCATTAACAATATAATACTTCTTTTTACCTAAACATTTTTAATTTTTCATTTGCTGGGCATTTTTCAAACACCTTAACCTAATTATGGTCCATTCAGCTCAGGAAAATATAAATAAATACACAGAAAGATATAAACATGTCCAGAACTCGAAAACAAGGAGTTCAACGAAGTACGGTAAGGTACTTCGGAAACTACAAGAAACCTTTGTTTCATATAAATCTGTTCTGAAGCAATAAAATAAACTTTACGCAACGTCTTTGAAACTAAATTAGTTTCAACATCATATTTTCAACATCAATACGATTTTTTCTAATTATTTTTATCTATGTCTTTAGATTATTTACTTGTTCAAAAGTATATATTAACCTATTTACTCTACATTTTAAAAAAACTTACCTCGTTATATGATTATTTGACGAACAAATAAATGAAAATATATTTTCCGTTACATCTTGTTTCAAAATCCGAATTCCGTAAAATTGTTTGGAAGCTTTCTCAAAATAAGGATCGGCTTCAGCCCATTTCTTATAATGCTCATCGATATCAATATCCAAATTGAAATAGTCCCTCAATAACTGTTCATATTTGCTTTCGTTACAATTTTTTTCGTTTACCGATTCCTTCTCGTATACTTGATATTTTATCCAGTCATTTTCTTGTTCTAAAATCCATACTTTATCAGAGAACACGCCTGTCCATTGCTCTTTGTCTTCATATTTGTCTAATTTCCATCTTAAAGATTTTTAAATTTAAAAGTTGTAAATTTAATAACATAACCTCACCTGAAGCTTTGCCCACCGTTTAAAATACCTAATAACTGTAATTCCGTTTTATTTACCGGTAGTTTAAACCATTTGGGTGCCATTTAATCGACTTTTATTAAGGAGAAAATATGTTAACATAAAATAACCAAATTTTTTGTTGGAGTTATTAAAACATAACCTATAAAAATTCAAATTTAGCTATTGGCGGGAAAAAAAGAAATCTTTTTATATGCAATCGATTTTGAAATTTGCAATATCTTTATAAGAAAGTGAAATGCGATTATTTTATCTGTTGAACGAATGAGCGCATAAGATTTAATAATTAATAAATTAAACAATGTTATCCCTAGTTTCTGATACAATTTTTGCTTTTACCGCTAATAAAAAATTGTATATACAATTTCGTAATAGATGTCGCTACTGTTCCAGATACGTCATTACGACATACCTCTAACCTTAAATTTTCACGTTTACCGCTGTTAATTTTAAACAAACCAACAGAGATTTATAAATAATAAGTTTCGCTTTCAACTTCGAAGGACATTGTACGTGTGGTAAATAAGTTTTCGAGCCAAATTCACGCGTTGGTGGTTAAGTAAAAAGGTAAAAATAGAACGGCGATCAATCAATACTTTGTGACTTGCTCATTCTGTGTGTGTGCAAGAAGTGAAGAAAAAAAGAACAGGCACTGCAGTGTAGGTTGCACTGGCAGAGTGTTGACAAGCGCACCTTGCCAGGCCGTAGAACCCAAACGGAATGTTTTCGCAGCATGTCATATACGCAACTGGAACACGGCTATCAGGGACTTCGCAAGGCCGCTAGTAGATCGACGCAGTTCTATGTAGGAAGCGTAAGTAAAAAGTATTTGCTTTTGTTATACAAACTTATAGCCACTTTTCGAAACAGTTCCGTTAAAGATAGTTTACGTAACCATGTCTGGTCACCATTACGATATCCCGTCTGTGTTTATCGAAGACGTAGATAATTCATCGGCATCTGTACACTGGACGGTATCTTTCTTACAGTCTTTAACGTTTGCATTTGATGTTATAACATCTTCCGTAACTACTTTATTGTAGTTTTTAAAGTGCAGATGAAATAGGATGATATTGAAAGCAGAAAGTTTCATAGGAATGCTGGGAACCTACATTGATCACTTTATTGTTCAAGCAAAATTTTTTGCTTACAATTTTATACTTTCATCTGCAGTACTTTATTATAGACCTGCACTACAAATACTAGTCTAAAACTATGTTATTTGTGAACAATAATCAATTAATTTACTAGTTTTGAAGTTTTTTGAAGTTTACAAGTTTCTTCTTGCTTTGAAGACCGTAATTTTCCGGTAAAAAGCCTGTATTTGTTTTATCTGCATAAACCACATTAATATTGTACTTTACGATCAAAAATGTTTTACTATTTTTAAAGGGCAATGAACAAAATATTTGAAGAGAAATTCAAAAAATACACATGAAAAATGAGTGCGTTGATAAAAAACATGGCCAACGCAAAAAGTAAATAAAATCACTATTGGGCAATCTCAATTTTGTAGTTGTACCTTATATAAACAATTTTATATTACTTACACTAGGAGTTGTTAAGGCTATGTACACATAAACTGCATTATAAGATAACACGTGGAACATATGTATGTTCCACGCCATATGCTAAGGGATAAACATTGAAATTGACAATCCTAAGTTGATGTGGACAGGTGGGGTGACTTATTTATTTATTTATTTACAATTACTGCAGTTATAGATAGCTCTAGTATCAGCAGTTGTTGAATACAGTAATAAATTCTATGCCAACTTGGCACAGTATTGAGAGTAGCGGTAATGAGCAATCACAATCGAATAATTAAAGTTAAAATAAACAGATTTAATTAGCATTGAAATAAATTGAGCAATTTAGTATGCGCCAAACTAAATATTTAGGTTGCTCTAATTTCCATGTGTTGAATAAACAATAAATATTGACCTTTAAAAGGTACATCTACCCATAGATAATAATGTAGCAATAAAACGATAAAATTTTATTAAGTTTCAAACTTGCAGGTTGCTTTGTTACAGCTTTAAAATTACAAAAGGAAGAATCCGAGCAATGGAAAAGGATTTTTTTAAATTCTGGGAAAACGAAAAATCAATGCCAATATTTTTTTTTATTCTATAAGTACAATAAGTGAACTTGAACTTTTGACAAAATAATTATTAAAACAAAATAAATATAAACACATCAAAAAAAATCATCAACATATTTAGTGGGTATATGGGAATATGAAGGTTAAACGTGGAATACACTGAGAATAAAAATAAGAACTAACAATTGTGTAAAAAGCAAAGAAAATAGGCAGGCATTTTATTTCTTTCACTCTGGTACCATAATTCTCAAATTCGATGCACACCATTGGTATCTCGGAAACGGTAAGAGCTGCAGGCTCAGTTAAATGGAACAATATGGGGGTGTTTATCTAAGCTGTTTAGACCTTCTTTTGTTTTTCCAAAGAAATGCATCGCCTACTAGATATCCTGAAAAAAACTGAAAATTGTCATTATTTATTGTATCAAAAAAATTCGAGGGCAGAAGTTGTAGATATCAAAACATTCTGTACAAAAATATTTTTTACCTTGCACTAGTTTCGAGATATGACCCAACGTTGTATTTTTTTATATTAAAACCATAGTTGATTTTAACATTATTAAATTACTTGATGTTGTCCCTTTCCAACGATATAAGGTTCGAGGTATTTATCTTTCATAGTTTAGGAGATATGGCGAAAACTCCCATTTCACCCAGATTTTAACCCACATCACACTATCTAACGATTTGTATTTTAACGCGTGGTGCGGCATTTTGGGAAACCATTTAATAGGTCCGTTTATTTCTAACGAAACACTTAACTCAAACAGATGTCGAACTGCTGCAACAGGAAATTGAAGATCCGTTGGATGATCTACCAATTCAGGAGGAGAGAACTATTTTCTTTCAATAGGACGGCGCTCCGGCACATAATTCAAGAATTGTTGCTGAATATTTAGCGACAAGATATGGAAATCGGTGGATGCAACGTACGGTCCCATATGATGGCCATCGAGATCTCCAGATTTGTCTCCACTAGACCTTTTCCTGTGGGGCCATATACAAAATGTGGTATACAGAATGAGTTATTATAATATAATAATAATATTATAATTGTAGAAAAAGAGTCGAAAAGCGTGTTACCAAATATTTAGAAGTAAACGGCCGCTATATTGAACATCTCTTGTAGGAATTTTTTTTTACCATGTTTATTGTTATCATGTTTACTGTTACCATGTTTATTGCTTCCATGTTTCCTTTTTTTGCAATTTATTGACCTACTAAATTTGAGCAGAACTGTTTTTTAGAAAATCTTGTTTCTCTATATCCACTAAAGCACAAAAGATAATAAACACCAGATATGCAATCTTTTGTTTTGAAAACAAAATATTGTTCTTAATCATGGATAGTGTGATGTGGGTTAAAATCTGTGTGCAATATGATTTTTCTTCATATCTCCTAAACTATGAAAGGTTGAAATGGGAAAAAATCAAGTAATTTAATAATGTCAAAATCAACTATGGTTTCCATTTAATAAATACAACTTTGGGTCACATCTCGAAACTGGTACAAGGTGAAATATATTTTTGTTATCTATCCTACAGAATATTTGATATCTATAACTTTTTCCCTCGAAATTTTTTGATGCGCTAAATAATATGGAAAATATTCACATTTGAAGAAAATGACGGTTTTCAGTTTTTTCAGGATATCTAGTAGACAATGTATTTTTTGGAAAAACAAAAAAAGGTCTGAATAGCATAGATAAACACCCCCATATTGTTCCATTTCCAGTCTGTAGCTTTTACCGTTTCCAAGATACCAATGGTGAGCATCAAATTTGGGACACCTCCTTCTTTCCAAGGCATGGTAGGACGTCGAAACCTAACCCCAAACACTCATCAGGATCGAGGTTTAAGTTTGTTACAAAATCTTCAATGGCTTTGCCAATACTCGTGGCATTAAGTTCTTCAAGCTCTGGAAAGTCTAAAAATCCTTCTTCGATTTCGTTGACCTTATCGGCAAAGAAACGTAATCAAATGAACAGCTGTTCTTTGCCAGAAATATACTCGATTTCGTCAGCCAAAATGCTGCAAGCGCAAGCATGTGGTTAACTCTAGTGGTAATTGTAAATATGTGAAGTTGAACTCTGTGAACGATTTTGCAGATTTTATTGCCGTCCTTGGATCTGTACATATGCTTTGCAATAACCGTGCGCGTCCTTGATCTTAGTGAAGGGTGTGATGATGAAAGAACTCATAGCACGTCTCATCATTCTGGCTGATGCCAGAAACAACACATAATATTTGCATAAGGCGCCTTTGAGCATCTGTCGCAAAATCGTAGGTATCCAGACATTTTCCATAGGATGCTTTTTCTTATCAACCGGCATTATGCCCGTCCTGTTGACGAATTTTTCAATATCATCTTCATGACAACCGACGTCTTCAATTTCACCTTCATTACATGGCACATGTTCGAACCGTAGAAGAAGGCCCGCAGTGGCAGTGTCTGAAACAGAGGGTGGTTGTAATTCCTTGGCCCCATCGCTGCTGCTACTGCTACTGGTACTTTTCTTTGCTTTTAAATTTACTGCAAAAAAATAAAATTCATTTTTACCAAATATATTTATTAATTTGAGTATTTAGCAATTGTTAGTACAATTCTACACAGGGTGTCTCAGAACTTCGTGTACAAACTTAGAGGGGAGCTAGAGAACATCGTTAGGAACCATAATTACATAGGAAAGCATGGGCGGAAACGTCACCCTCACATGATAAACAGACACAAAGACGTAGTAAGGCGACAGTAAAGCGTAACAGTGAGGCGTTGTTGGGTTCCGTGTGGGTTGTCTAAGGCCCACATGTGCGCGTTGAACATCCCTTCACGTGAAAAGGTTTCTTCATCACTGAACATAACAGAACTGGAAAATTGCGGGTCGGTCGCACTTTGGTGCAGAAACCACTTTGCAAACGCGACACGTCATGGGTGATCATCCGGCTGCAGTAATTGAACTCTCTGAAGATTAAAGGATGTAAGGCTTCGCCCTGCAGTTGATCGTGACGTTCCGGTGGCAGTGGCACCGGTGCCGACCTTGAGAGCTCACGTACAGCGCCACCTATCGATTTCTACCCATGCTTTCCTATGTAATTATGGTTCCTAACGATATTCTCTACCACCCCTCCAAATTTGTACACGAAGTTCTGGGACACCTGCAGAACGTAAAGCTTTTAATTTTCATTTATTTTGTTTTTCTCTTTCCAACAATTATTTAATTATTTGTTGCTCTAAAGTTTATTTTATTCTTATCATAATACAATAATTTTCGAAGAGATTATTAGACTATTAGATTATGCTTAAATAAATATTACAATTTACAATGGGAAAAAAATTAAAATAGAAAATAATGTTATTGTGGGTGTAATTAATTAATTAAACATGCACTTGTTACTAGGTAAAGTATTTAATCATTGATTTCTTGTCCCTTTGGCAATTAATTAATTATATTATTTAAAGTTTGTTTAAAGTTTTTTGTTGTTATTATGTATCGTTTTTTTATAATTCATTTACAATTTATTCTTTGTGAGTTTCTAGTCTCACATAACATTGTTAGTAGCAGAAGAAGGCAAGTTAAATAAAGGCATGTAATAAATACTTACCATAAAATTTCTAATATTCATTCATCGTAATAAAGTGTGTACGCTGTCATACTACATATAAACATATTATGAGAAATATTATCAGGTTGTAGTTCAGTATGTTTTATTTTAAAATTTTCAGATTATTTATATTTAGAGATTTTACAACTTCAAAATGCAAAGGGAAAAAAATTAATAATATTTTCCTTTGATAATTTTCAATTGTATTTTAAATGCAATATAGTATTTTTATGCAAGTTTGCCCTCTTTTGTTATTTTGTAATAAAAAATATATCTAAAAATGTTTTTTTTTGTGATAGGGGCCCGAAGATAAGTCGAGGAAGCGTGAAAAGCCTGAAGCATGAAAGCAATGCGCGAATATCACTCTCCAAAGATTTCTTACACAATATATTTGGCAATAAAATAATTGTG
>JAWQRJ010003285.1:0-12276 GCA_033557515.1 Diorygopyx duplodentatus | reverse complement strand
TTTTAATATAACGGTTACTTTCAGTCGCTTCTAAAAAAGGTTTGGTTCCCCGTTTTGCAATCCATGTTAAATTTAAACTTTAATTTTTTCGCTAACAGTTTCGTTTTCGAGATATTAGTGAAAATATACTTTCTACCCCCAATTTCTACCCCTTACAAATCCCTTTAAAGGTTTTTACTTGACGTATAAAAAAAACACCGTGCTAAATTTCATCAAAATCGGCTGCCATCCGCGAAAAATGAATTTTTAATAGGATAGTTAACCCCAACCACCCCTAAATGTCGTAAATGCTTTATTTTACCACAAACATCTTATTGTGTGACTAATTTACGGTTTTTCTTCAAAGTAATTTCTCAGTGCCTAACAGTTTTATCCTTTTATTCTTACGGAAAGAGGGTACATAATATCCCCCTTAACTTCGCCGGGGATGATCTGCGAAGAATAGGTAAAAACACGTAACTAATATTTTTTAACGTATTATATGTACACTTAACGCCGCCAAAATCGATGAGGTAGTTTTTAAATTATTCCAAAAAAGTAGGGGTAGTTTACCCCTTTTAACCTACTAGTATATGTTTGATATATCAAAAGGAAGCTCTTCAAAAATGAATATAAGTTTGCATTCACCACATTTCGATAACAGTTTTCGTTTTCAAAATGCAAGGGAATAAAAAAAAATTCCGGCAATTTGCAACCCTTATTACTCGCCCAGGGGATTTTAGGGCACGTATAAAAATATAAACGTAAACCTTATTTTTATCCATTCTATCGCTGTACCAAATTGCATCGAAATCGGTGTGACACTTCCCTTGTTAGAGACAGAATGAAAGAAAAGAAAAGAAATAATGTTTCAACCCAACTGATTGTGAGTTGCGGTGTGGTAGATTTAATAAAAAAATATACTCAATATAACCAGCGGTTTATGGAAAAACTGCATAAAGCGTATTTTTGACATAGAATTCGTACGTTTCGCCTCATTTCCAAGAATTCGCTATTCAACTATCTCCTTCCTATCAGCGATGATGATAGAATGGAATAGCGACAATATAGTTTCTTAAAACAATTATTTTTATGCCGTCTTTAACAAATAAAAGTAAAAAATCCCTGGAGCCTAGATTCGGTATTGCTGCATGTAGCCGAGGGGTATCGTAAAACCATAAACCGATAAGAATAATTAAGATTGGGGCCTGGTCATAAATACCATTGAACTTTTGGTAAATAAAAAAACAATTGATCTTACTGGTACCTTCAACAATAAATAAATAAAGAAGCTGAACATGAAACCATAAAACGAACACATTGTTTCTCCATAAGAGGTTTTTTCGCGATAACTTTCTTAAAATCAAAGATATGTTAAATCTGCTTGCTTCGCGAGAAAGCTTCTCGGCATCTAAAAGTGAGTTTTCGCCGGTCGACTTCCCAGTAAAATTACTCCAGAAAAAAATTGCGAAGCCAACGGTGTACCAGAATTTCTTCGAAATTGACCATATTTGGATTGTTATAAAACAAAAACTAAGTAAAATATTTCGAAACGACTACGTGAAAGCCCAATGCCAGTACTATATAAAGCTATAAGTTTTCATCGGTCGAATTTTCACGCCATCACATCGCAATTAATATAACATAGCAATAAGCTATTTAGAGTTGATGTACAGAGAATATCATCTTTGATTTTACAATCGTTTAGAATTTAGGAATATACATTAATAATCATCAGTTGAATGAATCTGCCACTGTCAAGACTATTGTGTCTCTCATTGAACTATGAAACATGAGACGTGATGAGCACGAAACTCAAGAGCTAATTGCTCAAGAAAAGAAACTCAAGAGCTAAGATTGTATACTTGACGTTGAAACAATACAACTGGCAATTATAGAGTGATTGCATTTGGCCGTTAATAATCCGTTAACGTAGCTAATAATTAATAACACTAAAAATTTAACAAAACTTATTAAAAAAGAAATCGCTGTACTAAAAGATGAAAATCGTAGCCGTGAGAAGTATTTAATACTAGTTTACAACCACTTTCTCACAGTGAAACCCACCAGTATCGAGGCAGAAAGAGCCTTTTCCTCTGCAGAGGCAATATGTACGAAAATTCGAATAAGTCTAAGTGATTTATTTACAGCATTTTTGCTTTGTTTATTAAGAAATAATGAATATATTTATTGTTTGTAAAGTATTACACTTTTATTAAAACTTAATTTAAAGGTTATTGTTAATTACCGCTTTGTATATACTACATATTAAAATATTGCTTGCTAATAAGTAGTATATTAGCATGAAATTTTCAATTAAAAAACTACCGGTTTTTACTTAAAATATTTACCGTTTACCGGTAAAAGAAAAAATCGATAATTTAAGTACAAAATCCACTTTTTCAATAAAAACTGTGGGTCAATTATTAATGATTACCTTGTCGCTTAATGCCACTTTTAGTGTCCCCTGTTAAATCGTACATGTTAATTAATTCTTTGATAAATTGCTATATAATCACATAAGATTGCTTGACATAAAATCTTGTTTGACACAAAAAAAAATCAATTAAATAAGTTAGAAATTACATAGAGATAAATGCAACATAAAAATTACGTTGTCTTTAAACTTGAAGATTAACGTAGAAGTTTCTACGCATATGTCGTGTTGTTGTAAAGTAATATAACAAAATATATCCTACTCTCTAGTAAATATGTACCAATTTCAGAGTGCAATATTAACACCACGATTCCAGAACAAATTTTCAACGGTAACGAGGTAAAGACGTGTTACGCCACTCAACCAAATGCACAATAATGAATTCCCTCATTATTTGTTTCATATAAAATCGTCACGCCCTGATTATTTAATCAGTCTGTATTTACAATAAAGAAAAGGAAATGAGAATAACGGTAAAGCTCTTTTCGAACCCACTCGATTGTTCTGGCATTCAAATTCCCCATTTCGGAATTGCAAAAAACGCATTAAACGACCATAAAACGTCCGATGGAGTGGAAACCAATAATTATCGAACGGCCGTCGTTATGAAGACATTTTCTGTAATTTGAGTCAATTTAGATAACGACTGCGATCAATATAAAATAAATTGAATGTGAATTGGAAAAAAACGCTTGTTTGTTGTCGCCTGACGTATTACGCAAAGTTGTAGAACGTGACACAAATAAATTTCAATCAGCATAGCGTGGTAGAAGGAAACACGACAGGCTGCAGTTTCGATTTTTGTTATGCCCGATCGTATTGAGTCATGGGGACTCCGAACCTAGGACAATAAGTTTTGTGTCACAACTGCATAACCTACTTTGCACTTTTACTACATATTTTTCTTTTTATAGATTCGAATTCTATAAATGTCTATTCTAAGCTTGCAGTTTTGAGTGTAAATATTTTTATAATCCGCATACGGAACTCTTTATCATGAAGAGCTTTGTAAACACAATCCCATTTAAATAAAAATTTGAAAGAAGTAATTTTATCTTTTTTTAATCATAATTAGGAAAATATTTCGTCAGTTGAACTTAAATTTTTAGTATTACGATCAAACGTTATATTGGATACAAGTGATACTAGAAAAGCAAGGGCTGAAGAAGGAAAAAGAAAAAAATGTATTTTTATTTAAGTTTTATTACATTTAAGTAATAAAACTTAAGTTTTTAAATATATGGTGGTATCTTTTGGAGGATTTTTTCGTGAATCAGTGAAAGCATCTGACAGCCCTGCGAACAAAGCTCACAATTCAACAGAGCGAGTTGCGGTGGCAGCGCCACAGCGCGACTTACGTCATCAGCAAGGCAACGCGATCAGTTTTATTCGGTGCCGGTGCCCCAGTTGCAGGTCGACTACCGGTTGCTTCGAAATTCGACCACGATCCTCCAACTTACTGGCCACAATTAAGAGATAATTAGCTCGACTGGCTAAATTGGGCGCTTCGAACAGGGAACAGAAGGATGGACGAAAATTGCTAATGGTACACTTGAGAAAAAGGGAAACCTTCAATTTGGGAATGCGGTATTTTACATCTCATTAAAGATAGAAACTTTTCATAGTTTCACTTTTTCGTTTGCGCTTTCGAAGTTACGGAATGTTTTCTGCTAATTTTTGTCAGACTTCATATAATGACAGCGATTTAGGATTGTACCTTCGTTATTAAGGATTTTTATATTTTACGATTTCGTGCAACGGAATACGATTTCGTGCAATTGAAGCATTTTCTAAACTGAATTTACTGTTTAAATTTTTAAATTTTTGCTTTGCAATCTATGGGGCGATCAAATTTTCAGCTTCAACGTGAAAAGTTTGGAGTATGTGAAATTTGAATGTGAATGCTGGTTTAGCCTAAATTCGTGATTTGGCAAATATTATCGATGTAATTTTGGCTTGGAAATACCATTCTTGAAAAATTTAAGAAAGGCGTGGCAAATCACTGTTACAACGTTGAAATATTAATCCTGATTGGTTGTATTGTACATCCAACAAGTTTAATTAGATGATAACACATTTGAAGTTTCTTAAAATAAAAATTAGATTATTTCTAAAAGACATGCTTGCCTTGCTGACGGCTAGGTTTGGAGTATTAAACGGAAAACCGGTCGTACATGTTTTATATGAAACCGCGTAACAATATGCGCGGAATAATTTGGATTTTGAATTTAAAATTAGAGTTTAAAAATTACATTGTTATACTGTAAGAATTATGATTATAACAGTTATATGATTTTGCATATTTATAGATAAAAACTTATATCAACTATTAAATTGAAGAATTATATTAAGTAATTTTAGAAAGTTAATGTTTGTAATATAATAAAATATTTATAGTGAGTTTTAAATTATTAAATTATAGAGTTAATGAGAAACTTCAATAATTAATTAGTAAAAATGAAAATAAACAAAAAGAAACGAGCGAAATAGAGTAAATTATATGTACGCAAATAAAAAGAAAAAGTATTAAATTTAAAGTAAAGTAGAAAAATAAAATTATATAAATATTTAATTGTTCTTATTAAAAGCGTGTCTGAGGGAATGTAAATATGAGTAAATATGTGGAATATTGTTTTCCAATTGATCATTAAGTAGTAAGGTTTGTGGGTGTTTTTTTCTAAATGAATCTATTTCATAGCTTTCGAATAATTCCATTAAGTAGCTTTTATTCAGTTGATGAATGATTTTGATGATACAAAATGTGAATTTATGATTGTTAAAATTTATGTGTCTACCGAAGTTTGAGTTATTGCTTGTGAGGTGTTCTTTCACTCTAATTTCAATTTTTTGCCGGTCTCTCCTGTGTATGCAGCATTGTAAGTTTCACATGTAAGGGTGTATACACCATTTTTTTTCTAGTAATTTGGTAGGTGGTTTACTATTGTTAAGTATTAGTTTCTTAGATTATGGTTTGTTTTAAGGGCAAGTGAAATTTTTTTTTTAATTTTGTTACCGATCTTGCCTTAGTAAGTTATGGTTCTAGAGATTGGTTTAGGTTTATCTTCTATATGTAATAGTGTTGTATGGTTATTATGTCTAACATTGTATTTTTGAAATATATTATTAAAATAGTAGATATCGTAACCATTATTAGAAGCAATTTGTTGTATAATGATTAACTCTTTTTTATGTTATTAAAACTGAGAGGAGTATTTTGTAGGCGGTATATATAAAAATGAAAGCTGATTTTTTAATTGTTGGGCCATGAAAAGAATTAAATGGGATAATAGCGTCGGTTTGTATAGGTTTCCTATAAATGTCATAATTAATAAGGTGTGATTATTTTCTAATTCTACGGTGAATTTTATTTTAGGGTGTAATGTATTTATAAAATTATGAAGTTGGTTATTTATATTTATAGTATCAATTATGACTAGAATATCGTCTACATATCTGTTCCATAATATAATTTTGTTAATGAATTAGAAATTGCTGTTGTGTATAATTTCTTCTAAATGGTTCATGAAAATGTCACTCATAAGTCCGCTAAGTGGGGAGCCCATAGGTAAACCTTCAATCATTTTGTAATATTTATTGTTAAATGTGAAGTGATTTTGGTTTATGCAAGCAGTTAAAAGTTTTATTAAGTTATTAGCATCGTGTTATTGTTTAAGTGATTATTCATGATTTGTGTAGCTATGGAAATTTCTTTAATAGGTATATTAGTGTAAAAATTAGTAATGTCAAATGATAAAGTAGTAAATTCAGAAGGTAGTACTAAATTGTGGATATTATCAAATAAATTGTAACGATTTTTTTTTGTATATTTAGGTGTGAATCCAATTGTATTTTTGAAAAAATTAACTAAGAATTTAGAAATAAAGTATGAACTAGGATTAGTGGAGATTATAATTGGTCTTATTGGAATGCCATTTTTGTGTATTTTGGGGAGTGAATGTAGCTTAGGGGTTATTGGGTTCATAGGTAATACTTTTTTAGGATTGAAATTATATTTATTTAAAGTTTCTGAAGTATTTTTTATGATTTTTTTAAAATTATTGTGAAAGGTTAGATTAGGGTTTCTCTTTACCTCCATAAAGTCATTTTCTTTTATAAATTGTTGTGTTTTTTGAATGTAATCTACGTTATTCATTAGGATTATACCAGCGTTTTTAAAACCTGTTGTAACTACTTATGATGTTTTCTTCTTTTATCTTTTTTTGTAGGTTTCGTAGTGTGATGTTTTCTTGATCTTCATGGATTCTTGATTTTTTACTTAATTAATGATTGAAGTTTCTCATTAGCTCTATAATTTATAATTCACTTTTTTATTATATTACAAACATTAACTTCCTAAAATTGCTTAATATAATTCTAATTCTAATTTAATAATTGATATAAGTTTTTATCTATAAATATGCAAAATCATTTAACTGTTATAATCATAATTCTTACAATATAACAATGTAATTTTTAAACTCTAATTTGAAATTCAAAATCCAAATTATTCGCGCGCATATTGCTACACACTTTCATATAAAACATGTTCGACTAATTTTTATTTTAAGTAACTTCAAATGTGTTATTATCTAATTAAGCTTCGTCGATATACAATACAACCAATCAGGATTAATATTCCAACGTTAGCATAGTTCGTAGAAATGTAGAACATAAGTTACACTTAACCTAATATTTACAATAATTGATTTTAATTATAGTTTATAATGATCCTTTTATAATCAAAAAGTCCATTTTTGTTCATACTATGATACCGAAACTGGTCGACAAATAAAAGTGTTAAAACTCTAAATTTAGTTTCTAAACATAGTGATTAGTAAAAATCATTACTCTCCTTCCTTTCTTGGATTTCTGTACTAGTCTATAAAATTGTTTTAGCATTTGCCCACTTGGTACAGACTTTAATAACATATTTTTATTAACAGCTTACAGAGATTTGGCTGAAAGTGTTTGTGTATTAGTCCTCAAAATTCATAAGTAAACTCTTCAAGAACACATCAACATTTAAAACAAAAACATTTATGAGAAAGGATCTCACTTTTCAAAGTAAATTAGAAACCATACTGCAATGAAATTATAATATTCCGCAGATAATATGGGATTCTACTTATTATAAAGGCTACAACGGTTTTTAAATAAGTAGATGTATATTTAAATTATTATTTTAGATGTAAATTTATTTTTGCAATTGTTCCAACGTTTATTGAATTAAGTGTTGATACTGCTGAAGGCGGCTATTGAAAAACCAGTGCAGAAGTATATTGATGAACGGGGTGGAATTTTGACATATCTTAAAGCAAAATCGACTGTGGTTTGTTATGTTAATATGCAAAATAAAGTTTCTTCATTTTCGCATTCAATTGTTACGTAACCTCGTTATTTTTCCCCACTTTTTTAATTTAGGCAAACAAATATTATAAGCCTTGATATTTTAAATCTCAAGTTGTAAGAGAAAATATATAACTTATAAAATACATCAAAATTTGAAACAGGATACTTAACTGATATTCTGCTTATGCAATCTTAGTGAGAGTTAAAAACACTGCTAGTTTGCTTATTTAAACTACTTTGTAACTTTAATCATAACAATCTTAGCATTAGCATATATTACTACATGCAGAAATGCGATTGCCATCGCGGGGTCTAATCCTTTTTACAGAAAAAAAAGTTTCATCATAAAGTCTCTAATTAGCACATGCCGAAATTTACAACCCTGCTATGCCTAGTTTTATAATTGCAGGTAATTCCAGTAAACTTGTTCCAGTTATAACACTGTCTTCTTTTTTCCATAAATAGAGGATGTAGAAATATTTTATTTCAGTATTGTTCTAAAAACCGAGTTTGCGAAACGTATGTTAACACTAGTCTTTTTCAAACCTAACCGTACACAGTGAGAAAAATTTTCATCATTTCACTCCACCGCCACCTAGTGCCAAAATTTGAAGAAACGGTATCAGTAGCAAACGAAAAAAATTGATTTTAAAAAGAAGGAAAGGGAACAACATATAAAATATAAAAGAGAATTGAGAGAAGATCCAGATTTTAAAGAGGATGAAAATGAACAAGATATAAAACGTAAAAGAGAATCGAGAGAAAATCCAGATTTTAAAAAGAAGGAAATGGATGAACGTATAAAATATAAAAGAGAATTGAGATAAAATCCAGATTTTAAAGAAAACGAAGAGGAACAAGATATAAATCGTAAAAGAGAATCGAGAGAAAATCCAGATTTTAAAAAGAAGGAAAGGGACCAACATACAAAATATAAAAGAGAATTGAGAGAAAATCCAGATTTTAAAGAGAATGAAAGGGAACAAGCTTAAGGTACAGCGTAAGAAAATAATAAGAGGAAATGAAAATGTTAATGCAAACGAAAGAAATATAGATAAACTTAAAAAGTCTTTACAAAGAAGTAACGAAATCATTCATTTTAGACATAATTTATATAATTAATACAATATAATAATTAATTACTTCAACGTAATACTAAGCTAATGTTATCTAAAGTAATGTTAAAATTTATTGCATCACGTGCTTATTTGCCTGAATATATTTGTTCTTGTTGCGAAGGATTATTTTTTAAACATTCGGTGTCGAAATTAAATTTGAGATAATCAAATTAAAAATGGATGATAAAGAGTTTGATTGTTTTTATCAACAAATTTATAATAGGCTCGCACCAATCGGTTTTACCACATGTAAAAAGTATATTTACAAAACACGTATCCCGAAATTGTCGACAAGTAACGGAATGAAGTTTGTAAATTTGCCAGAATATATTAAACTAGAAGCTGCAGTGGTCTTAGGACTTAAAAATTATAAAATATTTAACGTTTTGAAAAACATAAAATGAAACCATACATATTTAAATTAGTGCAAGGTTTAAACGAAGGAGATCATGAAAGATGACTTTCGTTTTGTTATTGGACCGACGAATCAAGTTTCACGAATAATGGATACTCATTTTTATTTTTTGTTATTTTAAATTGTGGTGTTAACTTTGTTCAATACTTTTAATATTTGTTCAATATTCAAACGTGTTTATCTGATAAATACTAGTGGCATTATTTAATGTTTTGACGTTTTAACATATTCGGAAAGAGGAGAAAATATCAGTTTTGATACATAATGATTTTCAAGGTATTAATTTTTGTCCTCATTCGCATAATAATTATTGTTATTTTATGCCGCTGCAATGCAGTTAATAAAAAAAAAGCTATCTGTCAAACAAACAAGGCCTACTTAGTTTTGTGTTAATTAATCCCATTGAATAAATAAGATTCTTAAAAGTGATATATCTCGCAAATGACATTATTTAATGTTATGATATTTTTAGATATTCATAAAGAGAAAAAAAATCCTCTATTAGATAGATACATAAAAAATTGTCGCCTTTAGAAGAGCGTTTATGCAGCCCGTATACACCTTTTATGCAAATTCGGCCATTAAAAGCTTATGCTATCAATCCTCAATTAGGTATGAAAATCAAAAGGATCAGTTATTAATATTCTAATAGATGCCAATGAATGTTTGCATATTTTTCCGAGAAGTTTTGATAATATGAATACTATGCAGTTATAATTAAAACGTCATATGTTACATAAATCGTATTATATATTTGAAACAATAAGGCCAGCAATTGTTTGTGAGGCGTTAAAATATTTATTAGACACTCCCTTATATTCAAAAACTAATACACAAATTCATGAAAAATATTTTAACAGATGAAAATCAACATTCTGAACAGATTTTTTTAATTATTGATACTGCTGATGAGGATATAATTGAAAAAGCTATCACAATACCAAAGAATATGTAGAGTGATAATGAAGCTCAAGATGAAGTATTGAGTCATTTTGCAATGACTCCAACATTGTCTCTTCGTCAAGCGGTCACCACATCTGGAAAATCACGTCTTGAAAATATGTTATTTTTGGCGAAAAATCGCAGTTTTTCCTTAATAAAGTGAAAACCCTTTGCCCTAGAAACCTGATTTTTGTCTCATTTCATAGAAAATGTTGTTGCCTTGAACTTTTACTCTCATACCATTTTTTGCTAAAACTTAGATTTAATTTTATTTAGCATTTTTCAGGCCAGCTCATGATCCATATCCTCAAAATCAGCCTAATAAGTGGAAAATGGCATCAGAAACAATTTATTTACTTTTGACCATTTTTTTTTGTATTATTTAATTAAAATATATAAAAATGAACAATTTTTTGAAACTTTATAAATATTTTCACTAACTATAATTAATTAATAGGTATCTAGTTCTATGCCTCACACATTGGAAAAGTCAAGAAAAACTGTAGGTGAGTTTTCTCTATTTTTTTTTCATGTGATTTAGTACTACTTTCGTACATAGTTTGACATTAACTAACACTTTTGTTAATTGCAATTTATGTATTATTATTTTTTCTGTTGATATTATTTAACTTGATGTTATTCTAGGCAAGTACTTAATATTTTTTTTATTATTATTTTTATTTTTAGAAGATAAAGATGTCGAACTGGAATCTTTACTAAGCAACACATCAGAGGAAGAGGAGGCATATTGAGTAGAAGAAAAGCAACTATTCTCGAGGAAGTAAGGAGATTATTACCGAAAAGTTGCCTTTACTGTTAGATAAGTGTAGCACTTCTGATAGAGACGCAGTTCGAATAATATCAGCTACTGCGCAGAGGCGTTAGGTAATGACCCACAGAATTTAATTGTAAGTAGAAGTATAATACGACTCCGCAGACAGCTATTTCGTAAACAAAGCTCAGCTTATAAAAACAGATTCAAAAATTCCGATTTAGGGGGAGCTGTTGTGCACTGGGATGGAAAACTGCTGCCATATATTTTGAATAAAGAAAATGTAGAGAGGATAGAGGTTTTGATTAGTTGTGGGGATGAGGAACAGTTCATAGGTGTTCCCCAAATTTCAAGTTTCCTTATCGAACAATTAAAAGACCAACAGCCCTGGGATGATTATAAAGAATTTATCCAACTTTGTTTAATTTTTATAGGACGTCTTCCTGCAAAAGATATTATTTTCAGAGTACCTGGTGCTATTCATCACGCCAGATGGACGGCAAAGGCCATTTATTCTACAAAAATATATCTTTTCAGGGATCAATTTTCATTAACAGATTTAGGAAAAAAAGGTAATAGAGACATTTGTTTATTTATAATCAATATTTATGTAAAAGCGTGCTTCAACACACCCAAACCTACTTATACCCCCAACCAAGACCTACAATTATTCAAACCATTTGTTGACTACAGAAAAATTGATGAAGAGGTTGCAGAGAAGGCACTCTCTAAAATATGATAACACATCTTTGGTATCTTAACTCGGAGCAAGTTGCATTTTCATTTTTCGATGATACTTTGGAAAAAAATGTGAAAATAAGAATGGCTGTAAAATTAATGTCCTTTGAAGAAGAAGATGATGATGCTGATGATGATAGGGATGCAAGAGCAACAATAGGTCTCAAAGAAGTGGATCATTTATTGGACAAAGAAATCGATTTTTCTGTTTCACCCCAAACTATTATTTTTTAAAGAGATTTGAAACTAATATAAAATTTTTAAATACTGATCCCGACGTATGGTGTGAAATGAACATTATTTGAAAGCAAAAAAATAGTGAACGGTTTTAAGGTTGCCAATGACACAGCTGAAATGGAATAAAAGTAATCGAAGACTTCAATTTCTGTTTAACGCAAGACGAAGAACAACGGTAGCTTCTGATTCTAACCAATTCTAGGAATCAAATGTTTGGAGAATTCGTAGGTGGAGGAATCAATGGTCAGCTCACGATCATTAGTTCCGACGACTAACGATACGTCGGAAT
>JAWQRJ010003284.1:0-12276 GCA_033557515.1 Diorygopyx duplodentatus | reverse complement strand
TGAGTTCCAGGTGAATTCTGGAACTCACTGAGATGCTCACGGGTAGACGATCGTGTCCAATTACTTCTAGATTGTGCAACTTTAGTTGCATAGCGTTACATAATCAGACAGGTGCAGGACAGTAAAGCGTAGATTAAGTTAACCTAATTTTATTGCATTACAATTATTCAGCCATTAAAATTTTAAGAACAATACGTAAATCGATCGATTTTTAGTAAGGTTCCTTTAGTGTTAAACAATACTCGCACATCACGTGTCTTTCATAAATTTATAATAAGAAAAAGTCCCTCAATCTTTAAACTAGGTAAGAGAAAGTCGTGTGATGATTTACACCAGTTGATTTCCTGTAAAAGTCTCAAATGGATTTCGAACAGGCTGACAACTTTTACTAATGTTCGATAAAAAACATTGTCCTCGAGGTTAAAATTAATGTTTTCAATCACGCGACGGACCTTTAGGTATGTCTATTATTATATACTTCATTCTATTTGCATTATACGACTAAAGATTAGTAACAAATTTAATTACAGTAGGTATCCCACAATAATTGCACTCTCGCTCATTAACACATTAATTAGATACTTAAACATCTTAATTGTTGGTGATCGTTGTTCACAATTCACACTACGTGACCAAGTGGGAATTTTCAAGAATTAAATTGACGGTTTTTGCTTCCTTTATGTCTTAATCCACGATTAAAACTGGAAGTGTCAGATCACTTTTCCATCACACTTTGAGTTATTACTTTTAAAAAGAATAACTTATAGCTTTTTTACACACTTATTTATTTTAATTGCACGTCTGAGGCTATTTGGTGACGTCTTACATGTGTGCACATAACTCCTCCCCCGTTAAGATTGATGTTCTCGTGAACATATTTTTTCTTAAAGTATTTTACAGTAATTCTGGTGACGTCTTACATATCTTGGCACATAACTTATATCTGGGTAGATAAAGAAAGTACAGATCTTGGTATAGAAGAAATCCCCGAATAATACATTTATTTAGAATAGGGTGAAAGCATACGTCATTGTTAATGGCACATCAACATCGAAAGGCGACTCAGCAGATACGAAATAAGTCCCCGTTGTTTCGTGTTCAATATCTTCTCTATAAAGGACCTGTCGATTGTTAAAACAAAATCCGAGGACATAAAATAATGCCGATGTGCACTCGATAGCAATGTATTGCGGTTTATTTATTGTGTTAATAAAGTATTTGTAGCTGATCCAATGATTACAATATGCTAGAAATTACAGATTACAGAAAATTAATCGTATTTTTTCTGTTCTTTTCTTACCATAGTCTCCGTCCTTAATTATATCGGTTACCGAGCAACCAGGTTGAAGTGGCCTAAAAGGATTAAAATATATATCTAACGACCCCATATTTTCGTTGGCCCCAAATAACAATCCGTCCGTATGAAGTACGACGACAGATTTGGCGTCAAAACCATTCAGTCTTCTGTCTGATGGGGATCCGTTATACATAGGACCGGCTGGATCTAAAGCAGTGATTTTATCCAACTTCCGGTTGGTCAACTTGTAAACATTCTTGCCTACAAAACTTGCGACGTGGCAACCCAAAGAATGACCAATAACGTGCACTTGACTCAACTTGAAAATTCCACCATCACTTAAAACGACTAACGCTTCAGCTATTAATTCTCCTGTTAAACAAAACTGCTCGTTATTTTTTGTTACAAAAATGGTACAAACATTTAATGTCATTCTTTTACCTACGTCTGGGACAATTTCCGTTGCATGACTATAAACTTTCCTATCCAAATGGTTATAGTCGAAATTAAAGACATTACAGTCGTATTTCTTCAAATATTCCGTTTTAATTTGAAGATAGTGTGGTCGAGAATGCGTTTCAGTCCAACCGTGAATAATTATGATATTAACATCGCTTGGAGGTATTAAATTCATACTGATATTGTCAATTCTAAATTCCACTTCTTCCATTTGCGCTCTGTTGGATAAATAAAAGTATATGTTGGACATTGCTTGTGTTCTATTTAAAGCGCTTAATGCCCCTAAAAAGTAAAATCATACATATATTCAGAAAGATACCTCTGCCAACTTATGCAACCAAACAAACACGCATACTTACCACGCATGCTTACAGGTTTCTGTAATGTTCGTTACATTACAGAAACCTGTAATTAAAAATTAAACTCTTACCTGCGCTTACGAAGCAGCAAAACACGGTAAGATATCTGACAGCCATAACTAATAATACAAATACCGCCAGTACGGTTTGTAATTTTGAGTGCGTTTAATAATGAGTGTGAATCACTGAGGCGGTTTATATACTGCCATTTTGCGCTCGCGTGCGCAAACACAAAATCGCGGCTACGTCCGTGCAGCAGTACATAAAAATTAGCGAAATCGTAACGGGCAGACCCATTTGATAACCGAAGCGGCTTCAATAAATTAAAAACGACGATAAATCGGGCACTAATGCGTTCGCGGAGCGCCCTCAATCGGTCGAAGCGCGTACTACGGGCAATTTGTATATCTCTTTATTAGTTTTTTATGCGGTGTAGAGATATGAATGGGAATTTTACGTAATGCGTTTGAATTTATTACGTTTTACTATCCGTTGAAGAAGATGCAAGAAAGAAGAAGGAAGGGCAGACAAATGTGCAATACTCAGATGAACAAAGATAGAGGGAACAAAGAATTCAGAAAAAGGGGAAAGAGAAACAATGAAAGATGGGCGAAAAGACTGACGAACTAAATTCTTTGAAGAAGAAAGAAGAAACGCGAAAACTGTAGCAAAGATAGAGAAGAAAGAAAGAACCAGTGGGAATACGGAAGAAAGGACACAGAACAGCAAATTGGAAAAAGAGAATGAAGAAAGGTAGAGCGAAGTAGAAAGAAGGTTGAAGTCAAATTGATAATAAACCAGAAGAAAGATGTGAAACGAAAGAAAGAAGTAGGAAAAAAAGAGTAAAGAGCAGAAAAGAATGAAAGAAATGGAAGAAGAAAAATGAAGACGGAAGCAGAGATAAAGAAGAAGGCTTTTCTCACCAATAATATTCAGCGCCGCATCAAAAATGTTGCTACTTCCGAATCTGCTCTTCTTTTCGGTGACCACCATATGCTGGAAACAATGGGTTCGTCTTGCTTCAACATCGTATCGAACAGCTGCGGACAATTCGAAACCCTCTGCTGCAACGTTTCCTCGATCACCAGCTCCTTGTGGTTCTCCTGCATCTCTCTCTCTGATCTCTCTCTGATGGCCAAAGCCATCTTTCTTGCGAACACGACGAAATAGTTTAAATGAGGACACCTCTTCCTGGTGAGGACGTCCAGGTGCCGGGTGGACGCACTAGCTGGATTTGGTTCGGTTTGGATTGAATTTGGTTGGGTTCGGTTTGGATTAAATTGTATTGGATTCGGTTCGGATGGGTCTCGATTGGATTAAAAAATGTATTGGAATTGGTTGTTTTTGGATAAAATTTGGTTATGCTTGCTTCTTAGTTCGGGTTGGGGTTGGATCTGATTTGGTCCGGTTCGCATGCGTTGGGTTTGGATTTTTTCATCAATCAGCTCTATATGGATGGGTTCTTCTACAACTCTTGTAAAGGAACCCATCCATATAGAGTTCTCTTCTTAGGCAGACTATAGGCATCTTCTTCTACTTCATCAATAGTTTTTTCACAGCCAGGCAATCAGCTCGAGCGGGTTAAATTTTATTCTTCTTTAATCACACAGGGCTGTAAATTAAAACTTTTTCCTCCCTCGGATTTTATAGACGGTTGTGAGGTTTTGGGGACCCCTAATTACGAATCTTAACTCTTTCCATGACATCAGGCTATTTCGCAATTTTTTTAATTTTATTGGATTTCTTACATATTAATAACTATATTAAAATATTATAAAAACTTGTGGAACCTTTTTTTCTTCAACACTTCTGTTATGCGATTTTCTCTTGTTTTATCGTTCTTTTCTTTCGTCTGCCATCAGCTTGAATTCCATTTCTCCTGATATCTACGCTCCATTTCCTTTACATCTTGGAGAAATCTTTCATCTTGTTCTTCACTTTCAGCTCCTAAGTTATCAGAGCAGTAGCTTAAATGGGAATGAAACAAGTAAAGTTTGAGACTCATAAGAAAACCTAATCTTTGAAACTTTTAAAGCATGTTATTTATTATTTCTTCATAATTTGGGCTTTTGTGGTTTCCTAAGAAGAATCTGATAGCTTTTTTTTAACGATACAATAGAGTTCAGTTTTCTATCTAGAAGTTTTCGTCTTTCATCAGTTTTTGTATATCTGCGTCAACAAAAATGCCTTTCTTCAGATATTTGAATCTGTCGCCTTGTTTGTTTAAAGCCTTCTCGAATTGTTTCACGATACCAAGTTTTATATGCAAAGGAAGCAATAAAACTTTTTTAGGTGGCACTAAATTCTGTGGAACTATATTTTTACTTCCTCCATTCAAGGATCCAAATTCTAATAGCCGGCCATTTTTTTTATCGTATAATGTTGATTGATGCCTGTTTCTGCTATCCCCATTCATATAAAAACACGAATATTTTGTAAAGCCACTCTGCTACCCCAAAAAGAAAGGTGAGGAAAGGAAAAGGAAGACGGGAGATGCGAACAGAAAAGGAAGGAGCAAGGAATTAGAAGTAAAAAGAAAGAATAAAATACGAAGGCGCATTGTGAAAGAGAGAGAAGACGGAAGGAAGAGCCAAAAATCTCTTAGGAATCCTATTAATCACAGTTTCATATAGCCCTACGATTCATGCGGCCTTCTAGAGTGGGCAACAAAAGAAAGGATGCGAAAGAAGGAAGCCGGAAAAGAAAGAGGGCGGAAGAAGGAGAGAGGTTGTATTTCAAAGTGACGAGAAGAAAAATGTGTAGGAAAAGAAAAATTAAGCAGAAAGAAGGAAAGAGGAGCAATATGATAGAAGATAGGGGGAAGAGCAAAAATAGAACAAGTACGAAATCGAAGAACCATAGAAAGCAGAAGAGCAATAATGAAGAAAAGGAAAATAGAAGAAGGTGGTGTGACGCCACAATTCAGGGTTTAAGGTTTAACAAATAAGTTTATTTGTCAACATCTTTATTGACATCTGTGTTGACATATCATATTTGTCACCTTCAATCTCGAGAAAGGAAGAAGAAGGAAGGAATATAAAATTTGAAAGTGACAAAAACGAAGAGAAAAAGATTGAGAATAACAATAAGATTTAAAAAAGGATGAGAAAGGACAAGTAGAAAGTAAAGGAGATAGAATACTTGCAAAAGAATGAGGAAATGAGCAAAAAAGAAGAAATAAATCGGAAGCAAAGAGAAATGGGAGAAGGCTGAAGGAAAAGGAAAGAAGGAAGAAATATACAATCCAAACAGTATTAACCCAATACAATGCGAACTAACAAAACGAGCAAGGTTCCAACGATGAAAAATAAAAAGAGCAAGGTAGAAGAAGTTTCGAGAAAAATAAACAAAAGGAAGTAGGAATGTAGGATGAATTGGGAAGAACGATAAGGGGTGGGAAGAATCGAAGCAAACGAACCAACAATGCATCAAAATTTAGCTATAAGAAATATAGGCAACGGTAGCATAAAGTGCGAAACTAAAAGAAAGTGGAAAAATCGATGAATATAGGCTGAAGGGGGAATAAATAATGAAATCAGGAAAACGGGACAAGGAAGAAGCAAGAAAGAAGTTGGAAGGGCGGACAAATGTGCAACACTCAGATGAACAACGATAGAGGGAACAAGCTAGGAATCCAGAAGACGGGGGAGGAAATAGTGCCGGGGGAAATAGACGGCGGAGGGAAAAGGCTGACGAACCAAATTCTTTGAAAAAGAAAGAAGAAACACAAAGACGATCGGAGATAGAGAAGAAAGAAAGAAAAAAGTGAGAATACGGAAGAAAGAACACAGAAGGGCAAAATGGAAAAGGAGAATGAAGAAAGGTAGAGCAAAGTAGAAAGAAGGTTGAAGTCGGATTGATAACAAACCATAAGAGAGATGTGAAACGAATTTTTTCATCAATCTGCTCTATATGGATGGGTTCCTCTACAATTCTTGTAGAGCTGATTAATAAAAAATGCAAATATCTAACTTCTTAAACTTCTTTTATGGACTGCTAGCTCCATCTTTATATGGCGTGCCGAATTTACTATGGTCCGCAGTGCTTTTCAGAACCCGTTTATTTAAGTAAACTGTTTGAATAAAGAGAAGGGAATAACTGGTTGCATTGTATTTATAATTCCTCTTTTATTGAAAAAGCATGATTGTATCACTGACTAAAACGATTTATTTGAAAAAAAAACGATGAAGTTTATACACAAAATCCCAACGACAACAAATACAGCCGGTAAATACAGTAAAATTTATTTATAACCACCCCATCATCCTAGTAACTTTTAGTTTTTAAACACAGCTATCACTTTGACAACTACCTGTTAAATAAACTCTAACCTAACATTCGTACTGTCAATAAAATAGATGTTCATACGTGAAACAGCGATAGTCGGTACAAATGGAAGAAAGTTACAATCGTTACAAGCCGAACCGGTTCCCAAAGAAAATTCCAGTTCAAGCGATAATTTGGAAGACACCGAAATGATCGATCAGAAGCTAGCCCTTCCGACGAAGCTAGCTCTGGTCGTACTGTATAGACTTCTCGCCTGTCGAACCCGATCACGAAGTCGTCTTGAAAAACCTGTTGCGGTTCAGCGACAACACGCACTGCCCTCGTTCCGTTCGGACGGTAAATTAATATGCGTGGGCTGTAATGAAGAGGCCATCAAACTGTTCGATGTGGCCACGAAAAGTATGCTCGGGCTGTATGTTTTATTATTAATAACTCTTAAACGGTGCGATTTTGGTCAAATGTGTGCTTAATAAAATAGACCATAAATTCCATAAGGAAACTAAAAATGTGATAATATACAGGGTGTTCCCATTAAAAATCTGAAGTTGCACAGCGTCTTGGGACAAAATGACGAAATGGGA
Organism: Diorygopyx duplodentatus; assembly: GCA_033557515.1. NCBI lineage: Eukaryota > Metazoa > Arthropoda > Insecta > Coleoptera > Scarabaeidae > Diorygopyx > Diorygopyx duplodentatus. Next base: position 5,293 of record JAWQRJ010003284.1, on the reverse strand, counting down.
CACCCTGCATATACGAAAATACTTCTAAAAGAGAGAAAGACTGAAACCATATAGCTCTTGCTTGAAACTTTTTTACCTAAAAGGATTAGAAATTGTAGAAGTGTCCAAACTTCTACAACGGACGGGCGGACCAATGCTCAAAAATGGTACCATTAGTCTTAGAATGCCATAATTCATCCAGATATGGCAAAATCTCACCATCAAAATTTTGGACCGAATACATTACTTTCTATTTATATGAGAGAAAGTAAAAATAAGTCTGCAAAATATGAATTTTTATTTTAATGGATTTTTTACATATTATTAACTATATTAAAACATTATAAAGGCTTGTGAAACCGTTCCTTTTTTTCTTCAGCACTTATGTTATGTGATTTTCTTTCGTTCTGTCTTGCTTTTGTTTTGTCTGCCATCAGGTTGAATTCCATTTCCCCTGATGGAGGAAATGAAGAGTATTTCCTTTACATCTTGGCGAAGTCTTTCACCGTGCTCTTCACTTTTAGCTCCTAAGTTATCAGGACAGTAGCTTAAATTGGAATGAAGGAAGTGAAGTTTGAGACTCATAAGACGATATTTGGAAATTTTGAAGCATGTTATTTATTATTCCTTCATAATTTGGGCGTTCGTGGTTTCCTAAGAAGAATCTGATAACGATACCCATAGTCCCAATAGGGTTCAGTTTTCTATAGAAGTTTTCGTCTTTCATCAGTTTTCGTATATTTGCGCCAACAAAAATGCCTTTCTTCAGATATTTGAATCAGTCGCCTTGTTTGTTTAAAGCCTTCACGAATTGTTTCACGAATTGTGCCACCTGAACTTTTTCAGGGGGCACTAAATTATGTCGAACTATATTTTTACATCCTGGATGTCTGTTTCTGCTATCCTATTCACATAAAAAACAGGGATATTTTGTAAAGCCACTCTGCTGTCCCAATAACATAGAGAGTATTTTTAAATCTCCGATCCATCATCCATGCTGTTCGTAGTTGATTTTATTCAAAACTGTTACCAACTTTTCGTAACACTCTTTTAAATGAACAGAATGGGCAATCGGCAAAGAAGCATATTTATATGAAGTAAAACTGTGTCAAAATGTAAAAACAAATGTCTTCACTAATCCAGGAATGTCTTTGCAATAGACAAGATCTGCATCTTCAGCGAAATACTCTACGAAATCCTTCTATTTGTAAATGAAGTTCCAGAAGAAAGTTTTTCTCTTGTAACCTCCAACCAAGAAGTTCTGCTGCATCTTTTGGCAGTCTTAAATCTCTTGTCAATTCATTTAGCTCTGACTGGGAAGACAACTGCGCATTCTCAGAAGAGTGTTCAAAATCTTCATCTTCAAATGTAGGACTTGCACTTTATTCACTAAAATTAATTATCATAAAAGATCTCGTGGACAAAACCTTTAACTTCATATTTATCCCACATTTATCTTCATCATACCACGATTGATCGTAAGTTCACAGCAATTGTGCGGTACAGCGGTACTGTACAGGGGGGAAAATCAATCGAATACCCCCTCCTTCCCCCTTTGGGCTCCCCCGAAACTCTCTCTCTCTCTCGCTCGCTCGCTTCGACAGATTAAGTCATTGTAATGTGACAATGGGACGGATAACTCGATCCGGATTGAGAATTTATAGGTGCACGTAATTGATTACCCGGCTTCATTAGCCGCCCCGCCCCCCTGGCCCCCCGTTTCTGCCCGTCAATCGGCATCTAGTCGTCTGGCTTCCTCTGGGACAACGCTAGAGGCCGCGCGCACCTTCAAATCGAGACGTTGATTGCGCCCGGAAGGAAAATTTCACGTCACGTCAGAGAAAGTCTTGTGGACCACGTTGGTCATGCAAATTCGGATTTTGCGCAAACGTAAATGTCGTCTTGATAAAACAATTGATATTTCGTGCGACAAAGCGATTATAAACGAGTTGATATTTTTTGGGATATTTCATATATTCCTATAAAATTTTACTGTTTAACGATAAAATTTTATTGAAATTACTTGAAAATTTGCACTGGAATGCCTCTTTTATTGGACTACTGAGATGATAAAATAATGCGCACTAAAAATCAATCAATTCCACGTTAGCGCACCTCCAAACTATAAATCACATTTCCCTATGTCCGATCATGCGTGTGTACATTGACATCTATCTCTAATTTATCGCCCATGTTAGTTGAGGATCTCCGTGGGCAAGGAAGGATGGATTAATTTCCTAATTAATTGGCTGTACCGTACTTGGGAAAACCACTTTATAATCTTTTAAACGTGTACAATACAAAAAGAAGTACACTACACCTTACGGTCCATGCCGAAAAGAGCAAGGGAGATGTTTATTAAGATACAGCCGGAGCTGATCTTCCGACCTAACGAAGTGTGAAATGAACTTCATTATATTTGAACGGAGATCATATTGAGGCGCGGTATATTACGTCCTTAAACTTTTTTTTTGAGTTTATATTTTTTTTAGTAAATTTAACAATATTTGCAACATTTAGAGATTAAGGTAGTGGAAATCGATTGGGTCCTTTCACTAAAATCATTTTATTCTTTTATGAGCGTTTGAAAGTCGGCAAAAAATTGCTGGCATTTAATGTGACAGATCGAAACTGAAACAGTCGAAAAAGCCTCAAGGTAACCGCACATTTGGGAGCATCGAATGAACCTAAATTGTACTATGTACTTTTCTCTTCTTTATTCAATTGATAATCAGTTTACCGATGCCTTTTTATTGTTGGTTTGTTTGCGTGTGGAATTAATAAGTTTTTTGAAAGCTGCAGGCTTTCATTAAATTCAAAACAGGTATTATTTGGAGTGGGATTAAGCATCCACCGGTGTAATCATCTAGTTTAGTCCGATGCCCGGCGGACAAAAGGGCAATTACCGCCGTACAGGTCCGTCTCATTAAGGTATTTTACTGCGTGTACCGCTCTTTGGCGCGCAACGTCGGAGTGAGCCCCCTCGGGGGGACAGGGAGGAGCCGCGGCGCAAAAAAGACCCTTTAAACAATTAAACGCCTTTTGTTGGCAGCGCCGTATAAAATTCTATAGGTAACTAGCGGCCGCCCAGCGACGACATCGTCATAAACTCCTTTAGCGACCACAGTCGCAACTTTTACCGTCCTTTATTTCCTTTACTCTCCCGGCAACCAGTTCCCATATAATTCACCGTAGTCGCGGCGGCAGTTCTTTTCTGAGAACTAATTAGCGTCGCGAACCGAGAGCAGATTTTCGTGGTTCTCCTCCGAAAGGAGGGGAAGAAATGCCACCCGCGTCAGCGACGCGAAAATCTCGTCGTGCGAGAGAGAAATCATGATGATTTACGCTGCGATGCCCGCGCGCCGGATGAAGATATCAAAATCTCGTGTGTGTCTCTCGGTTTTTACGATACTACACGGTACACAAGCTGCGAGGTTCTTGGCGCTCGCTCGTTGTAGGTACCGGATTCTTCGGCGTATTGCGTCACGTACCTACCAGTTTTTGCCATATTTCAGTAATTGGTAAGGAGACGCATCAATCATTCGCGGATTGAGACGTTCGATCATTTTTATACACGACATATTCTCTCGAACTTGCAAGGAATGACAGATATAGACACGGATATGAGCAGAACTACTTATTTAGTGGAAAATTAACACTGATTGAAATTTAATAGGAAAAACACCCAGAAGATTGCCGAGTCAACAGATATTACTGTCAAGTCAGCAAACGATAACGAATTGTATAAAAGAGCTCCGCTCAATGTCACCTTAATTCCCACAGCCGACGTAAAGAAACAAGAAGAAACACAACACAATCAAGAAACACAGCACAACCAACAATCAATAACCACCAGAGGGAACCACCAACATTGTCTCAGGTGAAGAAGGAAAGAAGAAAAACCGATTTTCTAGTCAATCTAACCACCCAATTAAAACAGCAACGCTTCTTTTGCTGCTGTACCTCATTGGAGCACACAGATTAGAGATCATGAAGATTGAAAACCCAACAGGTGTACTGCCAATCAGATTAGGAATAGCTTACTACAGGAAGCTAAATTTTGAGCTAATAACTCAAATAGATTTAAGTTTTATATTACAACTATACTGTAAATATAAGCAAACTTATATGCTTTCTATTTATGATACAAATATTGAAGCCTGTTAATGGAATTAAATTATGAAATAGATGAAAAAATAAACGCTTTAAATTTAAAACTTAGAAAAGAAAGAGGTTTAATAAATGTATTAGGAAGCGCAATTAAATTTGTGGCAGGTAATTTAGATCATGAGGATGCCGAACATTGTGATCAAATTTTATCACAATTAGGCAAATCATAAAATTATGTTATCGATAATCATAAAAACAATTAAATATCTAAAAGAAACAAACGATAAAATAAATGTTAATTTCTTACGAATAACTGATGTAGAAAAATACTACTTCCTCTGTCCGAAAATAGTTGCTACATTTCACTTCGATTTTTGTCCGGAAATAGTTGCTACATTTCGTAAAAAGTAAAATAACGAGGAATTACAGAACAAAATTTTTTTAATTAAGGATAAATTAGAAGCATAACACATTTTAAACATCATTCAAGCCAATAAAGTCGAACTTCGTCTTAACTTAATTTTACTTATGTGTTGTAGTTTGTAGTTGTACTACACTCTTTATGTAATAAAGAGTTGTTAAATTTCTCTTTGTTTTAGTTAGATAAACCCATTTTTCATCTAGGTGCTAGAAAGTAGTGTAAGTGACGCATACCAGTTGATTAAAAAATTATTATAGCCAATTAAAAACGTTGGACTTTCAGCTGTCTTTCGGTATATAAATCATAGTTCTACACAAACCCGTTTATGAGTTACAACAGAAACTGTAATATCTTACATTCGGTTATCCCAAAAATAATTCTTTAACGCATTTGTTTTTTTTTGTAAAAAATCCAATATATTTTTCAAAAATTACTGTAACTAATTGAAAACGTTGGTCCTTCAGCTGTCTTTCGGTATATTAATCATAGTTCTGCAGAAACCCGTTTGTGAGTTACAACAGAAACTGTAATACCTTACATTATGTTAATACAAAAATAATTCTTTAACGCATTTGTTTTTTTTTTGTAAAAAATTCGATATATTTTTCAAAAATTGTTGTAGGCAATTGAAAACGCTGGACTTTCAACTATCTTCCGGTATATAAATCTTAGTTCTACACAAACGCGTTTATGAGTTACAACAGAAACTGTAATACCTTACATTATGTTAATCCAGAAGTAATTCTTTAACGCATTTGTTTTTTTTTGTAAAAAATTCGATAT
>JAWQRJ010003283.1:0-12278 GCA_033557515.1 Diorygopyx duplodentatus | reverse complement strand
AGCGCTCCACATTCTCATATTCTGGGAGTTTACATAACCTGAGAGATGGAACCAGGCTTCATCCGAAAAGAAAGTTCGATTTAAAACATCATCGTCCATATTAGCGAGAAACCAACGACCAAATTCTTCTCTTTTCAAAAGATAGGTTAAATCTTTTTTTAGGATCTGATCGGCCCTTTTTTTTCAAAGCCTACTCCAAATGGAAATTTATTCTTCCTAACGTTACAAATTTTGGAAAGTCGACCCACCTAAATCACAGATTTATTATCACAGAAATTGTATATGTACATACATATTAAAATATTGAATATATTATTAAAATTATTATATTGTAAATAATAAAATATCTTTTTATTATCTTTTTTTAATATAAAAATCTTGCAAAAATGAAACGGAACAGTTTTTTACATAGGAACAAATTACAATAACAACAAGGAACAATAAAATAAACTCCATAAACATGGAACACTGAATTTTCTTAGCAAAAACGAAAAGTAACGGTTTTTGACATAGGAATATTATACAAGGACGCAATAAACAAGGAACAATAAATTTTATAATTTAAATTAAAATTTTTAAATTTAATTTAATTTAAATTTAATTTAAAGAGCACAATTATCGAATTTTTTTTTAGAATGCTCCAAGCAAGTGGGGGATGCACTTATATGTCATTCTATTTTTTTGTATAGGTTAAAACGACAATTTCTCCTGTTTTTAAGCCGATCAGATTTCAGAGCAATTCACACTACAGCCACGTCCGTCTGAGCGACGGATATTCCGGCTGAAGAGTTAAATAGGTTTTCTTCTTTTGAGTGATATGTACTGTTTAGTTGGAAACGTTCCAAACAAAACTTTATTTTCTAATCAATTTAGCGATCGCTACCTCGTGCTTTCAAGACAATTGGAAAATAACGAAACTTCTTCCTACCTTCAACAATATATGTAAACAGTAATAATAATAATAATAATAATAATAATAATAATAATAATAATAATAATAATAATAATAAATGTTTTTATTACGTTAAGATATACATAAAACTCCCAGCCAAACATTGCTTCTCCATAAGAGGTTTTTTCGCGATAACTTTCTTACAATCATAGATATGTGAAACCTGCTGATACCGCGAGAAAGCTTCTTCTTTTCCGCATCTAAAACTAAGGTTTCGTCGGACGGGGTACGATAATTTCTTCGAAATTGACCATATTTGGATTGTTATGAAACAAAAATTAAGTAAAATATAATTCTAAATCTGTAATGGTATTTAATTATCTGTAACAAGTAATGGTATTTAAGTTCTAGATATTGTTTTTAATGTTTGTCGTCGAATTTTCACGCGATAGGTAGCAATTACTAATAACCTGAAATAATTCACTTCAGACAAATAGTTCATATTATGCCTATTAAATTGACTTGTGTTCGTAAATGTAGCTTTGTTCGAAAACATCAAATTGGACAAAGCCAAGGGATCTAACTCTATTTTTCGCAGGATCCAATTACACAAGTTAACACGATTTAAGTGATCATTTCCGCGAAAGTTTTGATATATGGACATATGATGGGGATGAAATTGAATTTATGTAAAATATTACAGAATCTGACATACGCCATAACATTAGTAGAATTTTCTGCACTTGTTACCGTTGAAGGTTTATTTCTCTTTGCGTCAACATATCCCTCGTGAAGAAATCAGTTGATTGATTTGGATAACATTCAAAATGGCTTTCACGTAGTGAAAGTACTACATAATGAAATTACTACCAATGGTGGTACTACATAAAATCGAGCGTTTTCGTTTGTCGAATTTTCACGCCATCAGATAGCAATTAAGCTAATTGTAACATCCCGCATAACTTGATTTTTCCTAGTTTATTCTGCAAATTGGGTGGGGGGAAACGGCAATTTCAACATTTTAACAATTACGTCGCACAGAAAATTGTCTACTCTTTCTAAATCCGTAATAAGCAATGGTATTTATGTTCTAGGTATCCTTTTAATGTTTTCGTCGCCGTGTTTTCACGCGATAGGTAGCAATTACTAATAACCTGAAATAATTCACTTCAGAGAAATAGTGCACATTATGCCTAGAAAATTATTTATTCTTCTAAATCTGTAACAAATAATGGTATTTAAGTTCGAGGTAACGTTTTTTTTGCAAAATATCGACGGTGCGCAGGCGTGTCGTTTCTCCCTCTCTGTTTCCAGCAACAAAACGCCCAGCCATAAAATTTATACATTGTTTCTCCATAAGAGGTTTTTCGCCATAACTTTCTTAAAATCAAAGATATGTTAAATCTGCTTACACCACAGGAAAGTTTGTTCTTGCTTGCTGTGCTAGTTCTTTTTTCTCTGTTCTCCCAACATGCACCAGAAATTCTTCGAAATTGACCATATTTGGGTTGTTATAAAACAAAAACTAAGTACAATATTTCGAAATGGCTTTCACTGCGTGAAAGCCCAATGCAAGTACTACATAAAACAGAGTTTTCGTCGGTGTAATTTGCATATGATTATATAGCAGTTACGCCAATTATCTAACATCTTGATAAACATCTTCTCTTTCTAAGATTTCCTTTATAATTTGATTGGAAAACGAAGAGAAGCTCTTACTAGTTCTCTTAGAATATATTGTAGTGCGTTTCGCATAAGAATTGAGTATTTTATTTTTTTGTTATTATATTGTTTATTTTCATTTATTGTTAAGACACGCGTAACATATCCGTCTGGCATCGCCCCTTCGGGCATATTGTGTACTATCCCCTAGGTAGGGGTAGCAGACAACAACTGAAATCTAAGGATCAGAGAAACAACTTTTCACGGGGAGCCTAATCAAAACAATAGCAAACTTAGAACTCATTTTGGCCACCCTTGACTAATAAAATCTCCTAATCCTAATTCAGGGCGACTAATGCAAAAATTTAAGCAGTTCCTGTCCAGTTTCCATTTTAAAACCACGGAAGAAAGACGATCATGGTTTCGCACTACTTTACAATAAGTTTCACATCCTTTTTGCTTCTTTTCAATTTAATTCAATGGTATTTTCTTCTTTTGCTGATCAGCCTATAGACCGGGTGTAAAAATAGTGTTACAAGCTGATATCTCATAAACAAGGCATTGTTGAGAAAAATTGTTCCCACAAGAATTATTTGGTTTCATGGGAAATATCTAGCATTGGTAGTTTATTATTTAGTGGAAGATCATTTCAGGGTCAACTTTGTTTATTTAAATATGAACATATAGTTTTAATAATGACAATACATTGCACGTAAAACAGTAAATAACTCTTGCCTGAAATATTTTCTTATCCAATTTTCAATTTTCCGAGATCAGATCTACGGTCTCGGGGGTTTGTAATTTCTATGTGTAACATAGTAGAAATCCTGTCCGTTCATGTTTAAGCAGTGTACTGCAGTGAAGTTGACAGGTATTTGAAACTAGAGGGTATAATGAATGAATTTGAAGAAGAATTTCACATGTTCTTCATTTTGGGTCAATGTCGTAGTAATTATCGACATTCTGTAGAAATATTTAATTATGGTTATCCAAATCAGTCACCGAAGTCACATATGATATTTCTTCATCTGAAGAACTGATTTCTTCACTACAAATATGTTAAGGCAAAGAGAAATTAACCTTCAACGGTAACGAACGAAGAAAATTCTACTAATTTTATGGCGTATTTAAGATTACACCCCCATGCAAGCTCGAGAAATTCTAAATTGGCATGAGGGTCCTGTAATAAATATTTTCCATAAATTCAAATGCCTTCCCTATCATATGTCCATTCATCAAAACTTTTGTGAAAATTATTAATAAAATCATTAATATTAAAGTAATTAATCTTAAATCGTGTTAACTTATGTAATTGGATCCTGCGAAACATAGAGTTAAATCCGTTGTTTTTGTCAAATTGATGTTTTCGGACGAAGCTACATTTATGAACACAAGTCAATTTAATAATATAGTAATATAATTCATGCACTATTTGTCTGAAGTGAATTATTTCATGTTATTAGTAATTGTTAACTGCCGCGTGAAAATTCGACGACGAAAACATTAAAGCCATACCTAGAACGTAAATACCATTGCTTGTTGCAGATTTAGAAAGAGCAGACAATTTTCTGTGCGACGTTATTGTTAAAATTGCCATTTCGATCCACCCAATTTGCAGAAGAAAAAAAGTTGTGCAGGGTGTTATAATTAGTTTTATTACTATCTGATGGCGGGAAAATTCGACAGACTAAAACTCTGTTTAATATAGTACTAGCATTGGGCTTTCGCGCAGTGAAAGCCGTTTCCAAATATTTGACATAGTTTTTGTTTTATAACAATCCAAATATGGTCAATTTCGAAGAAATTCTGATACACCGTTGGCTTCCCAATTTTTTTGTTGGGTAATTACTGGGACGTCGGCCGAAGAAATTAACTTTTAGATGCGGAAAAGAACAAGATATCTCGTGGTGCAAGCAGATTTGACATATCTTTGATTTTAAGAAAGTTGTCGCGAAAAAACCTCTTATGGAGAAACAATGTATACATTTCATGGCTGGGAGTTTAATGGATATCGAAACGCCGGTTATTATTGACAGCGTACAGTATAATAATTTGGGACGAAATTCAGTTAGTTTCAAAAAACCTCCGCACTTCCACTTAATCCCTAAGCGTTCAATAAAACAAAAAGGACAAAAAATAATAAAAATCAAACTAAAGTTAAATTTTCTGGATATGAAACTAAATTATTTGTAATATACTTTGATTTGGGCAACAACAATCACTTATATTCCACCACTTATATTTCTTTAATGTGTATCTAATAAATTTACTATTTATTTTCTTTTTTCATAATTTTGTATGGGTGGGTAAGCAGTTGTATGCTTTTGCAATCGTAGCGGTTTTTATACTAATACTGAAATAAAATATTTTTACAGCTTCTATTCATGCAAAAAAAACATGGTTGTAACATTTCCGTGAAACATTAAATTAGGGAATACCGGGGTTGTAAACTTCGGCATTTGATAATTACTATTTGATAATAGTAATTTTATGGCTTAAAGTCATAAAGTTACTAATTAGCAAAAGCCGAAATGGATGGGCGCATTACCCGTAGCACGGCAAAAGTGTTAGAAATGAGTTTGAAAATCGATTGTATTAGCGATTATAAAATAATGGGTACTATTTTCAAACATTTGATTAAAGAATAATTGAAATAATTAAAAAAATTATACAAAAACGTTATTTTATTTGCAGATTAAAACAATAACATTTAAACCCATTTTGACTGAACTGATCTAAAATTGTTAGAGAAAAAAAAATTGTCTAAGACAGTTGATGATAATGGATATTATTGTTCCTGTCTGGTTATCCAGTTCTAAAGAGAATCACATGCGTTATTATGACATAAGCAATAGAAGGAAAAATATTACTGTTTTTTTTCGAATTTAATTTTATCAATATCCAAATTATTAATTATGAAATCAATATCTGCACGAAGTAAAATAAAAAATCGGGGATACATTGAAATATATTTTTACCATTTTATCTTTGTTCGAAAATAAATGAAAATTACTACATAAGTCAATCATCATTTAGTTTTGAGTTTAGTAAAATGTTATTGTTCTGTGATTCACTTCAACAATGTCTTATAATGCCCAAGTAATGAGAAAATACAAAAGTAAGTGATACTGGTTACATAATGTTAAGCTGTTAATGAAGTCATGCAAAATTGCTTATGTTAAAAAATATTTATAGTAACTGTTAGTTTTAATAATAAAATTATACAGATAAAAACCTTCTGAGTCTTCTTTGCTGTTGGTGTTATGGACGGCGTACTGATGAGTCATGTATTGTTGGTTAGGAACAGCTTCTGTAACAAAAATAAGCTGTATAAGTATAAATACTCGCAGTAGAGGAGAATCGTTGTCTAAATCTAATGAAATATTGGTAATGTAAAATTGTACACAACTAGTTATCTACTCGTTAATAATAATAGTGTCTGCCCCCATCTCTCTCTAAACCTATCAAATAGTAAATTTAGATTAAACCACATAAAGTTTCTATTGACGAATTATCTAATCCCCTAATAGTAATTAAGCCTGGTATGCGAACGCGCGGCTATTAGATCGAACTCCAGACTATAGTGCCGAGTTTACGATCCACAGCTTAGATTTTAGAGCGTGCTTTATAAACCGAACCTCCAGTTCGATTGCGGGGTCATAAAGGAAGCTGGTAACGTGAATCGATGACAAGGAAGAGAATTATTGATAATTGGAGTTTTACACGCAATTGGAAGAATGCTGAGAACACTCGATTACGCGAGTACGTTGTGGGATTGCTACTCATGGGTGATAATTGGATAATTGATAGACGTGGAATACACATGCAAATTTTGTGAATTGAAAGCTTTGATGTTTGCAAGCTTTCGAAACTTTGATTGTGAGAATTGATTATTTCTTCAAGAGAACATTCCAGTTAAGAAAACTTTGGGGAAATGAAAAAGCATTTCCATTTTTAGGAGGAAATCTAACTAGTAAACAAGTTATCCTGTTGTGGACATAATTTAGTGTCTTTGAAAATGATTAAAACTCTAGTATCTAAAGTATACCATGAAAAAGATAAATTTTCATGACAGTCCTGAAATAAATGTCAAAAATTTGAGCTGAGCTCATTTGCGAACTTCCATTATGTCACCACTTATGGAGATTGACTGTTTGTCGTCAAAGATTTGCATTAGACAGTTTTTACCACTGTTAACACATTTTTTGTAAAATTTTGCCAATAAGCAACATCCCATAGTTTTTGATCTTCTACAAAGTAAGATAGAAAACACCTCATTTCTGAAAACAAACAAAACATGCTTTAATAGCAACGATTCACGATCGACACGTCACGGGGCAAGGCGAGGAGATTTACGGCTTCAGTTGGGCTGCAGGGGAGGGAGAACTCCCTCGACCGTGTGCCATTTTAACGTCAAAAATATTGAAATTTTCCGATAATGATCGGTTCGCCGTGCGCCGCTAATGATTTATAAATGAAATTAACCCTTCGGACGCCGACAATTTGGCCGATCAGGCGCGATAAATCTAACTCGGGCGCTGCGCCCGGCCGGAAAAAACTCGGCCGTCTCTCCGGTAACGTCTCAATTTTAAGGCGCACAGTGTATGGGACCCTTTACCTACAGCAACGCGCACGTCTGTCGTAAATCCAAGACGGCTGTGCTGACGACGTACGACCGGCCGTAATCGTATCAACATCGCAGGACTCTGTGCCGTGGCTCTCACCACAATGGGTGCCCTCCGGCGATTTGATCTGCCCGATGATCGTGTCAGAGTTAACTCACCGCCATAGGAGCGCACCGATAGATGGTAATACCGGCGATACCAATTTTAAGACCTTCCCGCTAACGTACTTGCGGATATTGAATGCAGAAAGGTTATCATCTAGTATGCCGTCGTTTACAGCTGTGATTATTAGCCAGCCAGATGGCCATTCAAAATGTAGTGCAGAAACTGATACTGCGGATGGTGGTAAAAGAAGTTATCTCAAAGCAGCATTCATCAAAAGGGTTCATTTTCATAAATGTATTTAAAAAAGATCCAACCAACCACAATTTAATAAAAGGTAATAAAATTTCAAAAACTTCTGCATAACCTGAATGCTGAATAACAAATGTTTTTTTGGAATAACAGTGTATATCATGGATAAACGTATGTATTGTGGTTTACTTAACGTTCTTAAGACAAAAGTATCTTTAAGTCCTTCAACAGCTGTTGGACTATAGCTTCAACAACGTAAAATCTGTCCAAATTTGTATGACATTTTCGGTTTGTCATTTAATGAAAACCCTGAACACAATCTGCAGGATTTCTTTTCAATCGTCGCTGATATTCAGAATAAACATCTATTGCCATTTATCATATATTAATATTTTTTAAAGAAAGATCAAGTGAACAGAGTACTTCGTCGCAATAACTGAAATTTTGTGCGACAATGAAAAAAAACAAAGAAAGTATACATTTTGCAAAACTGTATATACATTTTTGATTAAATGTAAATTGATTTAGAGATTTGTAATACTTTATTCGTATAACGTTAACATTTAAATACTTCAACAAAAACTAACAATAAATGTTTAGCATTGAGAGAAAACAAACTTTTAAGATATTTTAATTCATAGATGCAAAATAATATTTAATAATTAAAACATGCATTTTAAAACGAAAAACTTTAAACTCTTTATTAACAGTATTTTAATAAAAACAAAATTATTTCTGTTTGAAACACGAAATTATTAAATGTTCTGTAGTCGATCACTTAAAATAATGTTTTTATAATTTGAAAAGCTTCTTTCGACATCAACGCTGGTTATATAGGTGCATATTTAAATTTTGCTACGACAGCTAGATCCAAATTTAAATTTTGAACCACCTCTCCATTTAAAATGGAGAATGTTTTATTTAAGTTATTTACGTAATGGAATGTTGTTTGCCATTTTTTATTAGGTCATATAGGAAATTGAAGCCGTATAATTTTAGCAACCCGATTAAGTCCGTATGCTAAATACGTGCAATGAATTAAATTTGCATAATTTTTTTTAAGATTCAATGGAGTTTTAGCCATGTGGTGCAGCATTAACAAAAATTTTGTAATAAGGTGCAGCCTCGTGAAGATAAAAGTTTGTAACTGGATTGTTATTTGTTGCTTCTAGCTCTTTTAAACATATCAAGTATCCTTCGGTCAAAACTTCCTCATTAAACGCGCATATAATTAAATTTACAACATACCTCCCACAAATGTCTGTAGTTTCGTCTACGGTAAACCTAATGTAATTATTACCTACTAGCGTTTTTATTTTCGGGATAGTTTCCGATACAAGCTTCTTTGCAATATTTTTCCAAAAATGTTTTAAGGCCATCATTTTGTAATTTGTTTGCATAAATTAAAATTAAATTGCTGCCGGTTGTTATAGTCAGAATATGAATGTAAGGATTCTGCAATTATTTGTTGCTTACAGTTATTTGTCAACTTTTACAGTTTGTTGATGCAAAATTGTTTGCACATATTGCTTAATATTGTATTTTTTATCGCATTGAATCTAAAATTAGGAACAACAATAATGTAACAAGGATCTAATCTTTAAATATCTTATCTAAAGGGCGAAAGCAGTCTATATAATACATACTTGGTCGATATTATGCATATTATTCTCTTTTCCCACTTCAGGTGTGTTTCTTAGTTCTTTATGGAAAATTATACATAAAAATATAAGAAAAGCCGCAAATAAACACAAAATATTAAATTAAGGACAAAAAATACAAAAAAGTAATTAAAGCACATTGGTGCCAAATGACTTATTTTTACATAATTCGTACATATTTAAATATAAAATGTATCTGCTCATAATATTTATAAAAAGCATAATGTCTAGAAATCCGGACCATAGTAATTAAGAACATGCAGTTACTGTTGATTTTAAATATACACTTCCCCCAACTTACATCTTGATTACGCCATTTACATCTTGATTTTCAAAACATTGATGTCAAAAAACGAAAACAAATTGTCTTCAGATGTTGCTCAAAGCCAAAACCGTCACGTAAACCAAAGTTTATGCAATCGGACGAGCGAAAATCGCAAAATCGTTAAAAACATTAGCAGGGAACTCTTTTCTAAAAGCTGACTATCCCTGATTGAAAAGGTGAAATTGTTGGGTGTCGTACATGTGGAAAAGATTTCTAATAGTTCGCGTCGCCTTGAACATGCTATATTTGAGGAGGTTAACAATAGCGAAGTAATAAAAAGTGATGTACTGCCCGACCTTAGAGAGCTCGAGAGGGATATCGTGCTATTCTTGGGGGAGAACGGGGAGGCGGCCATTCTAACGGGGAACCATACGGAGCTGGGAGATGAGGCGCTGAAGAAGGGCGCTTTAAAATATGATTTTGAGTGTCGGACGCCTTTGAACCGAACGTTGAAGAAGTAAGTATCCAAGACATAAGAAGTAAGTTTAAAGGGGAGTTAGTATTAACGGGATATTATGGTTTGAATGGTGGAAAAATTGTTAACTAAATTGTTAACTTAACATTTTTTGGTAAAGGGTAAACCAACGATGGATCTCCAGCACGCCGGATTTATTACTCTCCTTCCGGACAGGTCATATGCTGTGGATTGTCCTTCGTGGAGAACTTGCTGAAGTATGTGGCCCACACAGTTGCTTTCATCTGTCCGGCAGAATTTGGATGCCTTCAAATGGCCAGTCTGCAATACGTTGTCAGGTCTGTAATTAATTTATCGGTAAATTTTTCCGGTCCCTTTCCTCCTAGAGCGAGTATGTACCCTTTTCATCACGTGTTCTATGCATTCTTTCTTATGTGCAACAAGATCATCGTACATGTGCAAATTTTGGATGGCTTTGAACGTTTTGGTATCCCAATCACCAATGTAACAATGACGTAACTTCATGGAGAAAACATTTCTTTTACTGCAATCAATTGTTATTATACAATTATTATAGGTATTATATAAAACAGATAGGTATAATAGTAATGTATATAATAAGGTATTATAGTAAAATTTTTAATTATTTTTATTAATTTTAATGAATGGAAAATTTTAGTTCGTTGTTTTGAATAAATTTTAATGTCCTTTGATATTTTGATTTTATATCATCAGAAATATAAAAAAGGATTTATGCAAAAAATGTAATATTAAATGCAAAAGTCAATTATAAAAATAAGTCAGTATTGGATCATTGTGTAGGTATAGACAACAACTTAAGCTTATATTAGAAAATTTTACATAATTCATTTAAGTTAATATTTATTTTTTATTTTTTTTAGTTGATGATTGGTGAATCCCGGTTACCTAAAGCCTTAAATCTGTTGGAAAAACGATACTCAAACTATGTTGTATTCTCGATACAAAGAGATTTGCAGAAAACAAAACTGAATGAGAAATACCCTTCTTTCTACTACGGATGTTCATGGAGGTGAAGTTGATCCAGGTTTACAACACACAATATTTACTTTCTTTTACTTTTTTACCTGAAAGTGTAAGAGAGCATTGCATTCGTCAAAAATTTCTGGGGTGAGATTTTGATATATCTTGAGAACCAAGCTAACCTAAGACTAATAGTGCCATTTATGGCAATTGGGGGGTCCACCCATCTGTCTGTCTGTACGTCCGTCTGTTAGCAAAGTTAGCAAACTTTTCCTATTTCCATTTATTTTAGGAAAAAAAGTTTCAAGTTTCATTGTTTCCAAGGTATTTTTTTTGCAAAAAAAGTGCAAATGACTTCTAAACTATACTGTGTGTCCCAGGTTAACGTAAATAAAGTTAGTAAAATGACTAATTATACTAAATTAGACTTGTAAACGATACAATTTCGGCATACAAATGTATGCCGAATGGAACCAAATGGATACAAATGTATTTTTAACCAAATGGAACCAGAAATTCGACAAGGAACCCAAAAATGTGTTCTATTTAAAAATGTGACGTTGCGTAACGTCTTTGGCGAAATGGGCCAGCCCGTATATATGAAAATACTTCTTCAACAGGGAAAGGTTAAAACCAAATTCTAAAGATTAAAGACAGATTTGAAATTACGAAATGATGTGGCAATGTGTGGTCGGCGAGGGGGGACGAGTTTCACTTTTTAACAATTTTATTTTATTGTACTTTGTACGCACTAAAAAAGGTTTTTTTTATTTAATTGTAATACGTGAATAATAAAGCAACAAATGGAGCTCATTCTTAAAATCTTAACATAAAAATCTGCACCTCAGAGGTAAACTATGTTAAGTTCAAATTTTACAAAATCGGGGTGAATGTATTAAGTCAGAGTAGTAAGGTTAAATATAAGCCATAAGCTATAAAAAATAAGCTGTAAGTTTGACTGAAATCGGATGTACAATATCTTCGCGGTAAATTATTTTCTTAACAAAAAATATTTAAATCGCTCTCCTGAAGTATGTACATTTTGGACTTAATATAGTTTACCTCTGAGGTGCAGAAATATAGTATTAGTTTATTTATATAATTCATATAAATACCATACAGTCGAAGTTTCAATGAGTGTTAAGGAATTGCAACCTCTTGCGATCTCTTCCGAATCGATTTTTAAATTCAGAATAAAAATTTGTGTGTATCATGTTTTGAACAAGATTTCGATGAATGTGCCCTGAATGATGAATCATGCATATTGCCCGCCGGGCGGGCCCCCCCCCCCGGGGGGGGGGGGGGGGGGGGGGGGGGGGGGGGGGGGGGGGGGGGGGGTGTG